>CAUYPK010096927.1:0-45264 GCA_963574355.1 Loris lydekkerianus
TGCCCATCGACCCACGAATGGACTAGCAAATTGTGGTACATGTATACCATGGAATGCTATGCAGCCTTAAAGAAAGATGGAGACTTTACCTCTTTCATGTTTACATGGATGGAGCTGGAACATATTCTCCTTAGCAAAGTATCTCAGGAATGGAAGAAAAAGTATCCAATGCACTCAGCTCTACTATGAAGCTAAATTATAGCTTTCCATGAAGGCTATAACCCAACTATAGCACAAGACTATGGGGAAAGGGCCAAGGAAGGGAAAGGGAGGGGGGAGGTTTTGGTGGAGGGATGGTAATGGGTGGGGCCACATCTACGGTGCATCTTAGAATGGGTACAGGCGATTGCACTAATGTACACAGCTATGATTCAACAATAAAAAAAAAAGAAAATCATAAAGGAGAGAAAATAAATTTACTCTTCATTAAGTTCAAGTGGATCATACTACAGTTCTCAGTCCTAGTCATCTTCAGGTTGAATAGAAAGAGGGAGAGGAGGAGATGGAAGAGAGGAAGTCTGAGTCTTACTATTTCAGGGGTGGCAGAGGCAGAAGGCAATCCTAGTTAAGTGGACTAGCACAGTCCAAGCCTGTGTTGTCTTAGGGTCAATGGTGTACATGTATGCATGTCCGTGTGTATAAATATATATGCAATTGTTCACCTAGAGGATGTATTCATGAAATTGGAGTTGCTGAGTCAAAGGGAATGTTTATTAATATCAAATATTGCTAAATTTCCCTCTGAAAGTGTGTGACAGCATGGAAATTCCTTTCCCCCAACACTTTTGCCTGCTTATAAGGAGTAGAAATTTATCTTAATTGACATAGAAATGAATGGAATTATTATTTAATCTGATGAATAACATCTCACATCTGAATATTCTGTGTTAGGAAAAAAAATAAACTGATGCTTAACCTCCTTTATGGAGATTTATGAAATTATTAATTTCTCCATAATAAACTAACTTCTAGTTTACATTGTAATTAAAATTCCACATTATCAAATAGTTTCTAGTTATTCAACTTTTAATGAACATAAATTTGAAAATCCTAAAATATGAATTAATAATTTATGGTTCTCACATTGTTTCAAAGATGATAATAAGTAATTTTGCACATCACTTTTGGAAACTTAAACCTCTCAGCATGAACTGTATTTTGAAAATAATGTCCTTCATCTTCAAACAGACTGTGTGATTCTGTGGAGAAAAATTTAGCATTTTATAAAAACAGACTAATTGTTAAGTAAAAAGACATTGGTCCTACTTTGCAATTTTACTGTTATAAAAATCAGTAACAATAGTAACATGTATACTTATTATTCATTCTGCTTGTTCTCTAAGACATTGGAAAAATAACATTACTTTGTAAGAAAAAGGTGCAGACAAAGTCAGACATTTTTTGATGTGTTGGTTTCTTGGTCTTGCAGTTTTGGTGAGAAGGCGAGTGGAATATTTGCATCTTGTGTTGCATAAGGAGACCAACACAAAATGATTGTGGCTCATGTAAAAGACAGGGTGGCATGCTTTCAGTTTTAATGGGGACACTCAGAAAAGTTCCAATTCTTCCTGACATTTCTTATAGCCAAATAAACGTGGTCTAAGTTGGAGTGTCTATTATGAAAATAAAAGGAGAGCAAGTCAATTATATTTCAATGACTGAATAGCCAGGGGTCCTCATTAAAATGATCAGAAAGATTGTAGTGTTGCTTTCCTCTGTGTAGCCACTGATTAAGTGGTATGAGAATGACATGGCCTTTTGTGGAGCAAGCCAGAGTGTGCCTTAGTATCTGGAGCCAGAAATTGTTGACCCTTTGGAGAGAGAAATGTGTATTACCTTAAACAAGAAAAACTTTTTTTTTTTCTTTTATTAGGTGATGGGCTTTAGAACTATGCATGTGAAATGAGTTAAACCTATTATATATAACCTTTAATCTGTGCCTTGCTGCAAGATAAATGCCTCTCAAAGTGGTAATAATGAAGATCCTTCTCCTAGATTTAGTTCAGTCAATGAGATCTTGTTTACTAATGTTTATAATGCAACTTAAATACATTCAAGAAATATTTAGTTTACAAATTCATTATTATTCTTTTCTTTTTAAAAATTTCTGTACATTCAAGGAATATTTAGTTTATGAATTCATTATTATTCTTTTCTTTTTTAAAAAATTTTCACTTACCTGTGTGTGTGCGCACGTAAAACTTATTCTTAGGAACATTATAGCACTGTCCTTCTTTGTCACTCACATGCAAAGAGACAATATAGTTTAATATTGCTTAATACAACAATATAGCTTAGGAAGAGCAAACCCATTGCTTAAAAGAACAGCATGACTTTTGGTGAACACAACAATCATAGATCCTGGCAGGTCTCAGCTGTGAAGATTCCAGTGTAGTTAAACTTTTCAAGTAGATATTTTGTACATGTTAAGATACAAAGATCCAGAGCCTTCATTAAGTTGGATTTCTAATATTGTATATTTTCTTAACTGGGAAAAGAGCTATAGAATTTACAGCTAAACTCAAGCTCATGTTATAAAGCAACTGAGTGCTTAATAATAGCTCTCTTGTAACAATTAAAATGAACTATGATTGCATTTTGTGATATTTTCTATTTTTGCTCAATCAATTGTATGAATTATAGTTTAATTGATTACCTATGATTTGCCTTACATTCTAGACAAGAAACATGTCAGCATTATAAACATAAACCAAGAGCAAGCTCAGTGTGTTTCAAGTAAGTGAGAAAAATTCCTATTTAATAGTCACATTAGTTAAATAATTAACCCAAGATCTTGTCTGTGCATGTGAGTATACAAACTCTCTCTCCCTCTCTTTTTGCCGGTTTGATTGGTCAACCCATTTATTAATCTAGTCATGACAAAAAAAAAAAAAAGAGGAGAGCTGTAGATGAATTTGATTCTCTATCAGGCTTCACGGCATGACGAATATTTAGTATTGTATTATGATGGATGGAGTTGGGGAGGGAGGAGTTACAGATTTAAGTGACTTAAATGTTTTGGGATCGATTTGTGCCATGCTCCTAGTCAAGGAAAATGTAAGTTAGAACTCTTTAATGCTGTGATGTTAAAACTTCACTCCTAAAAACCACATGATGGAGCTGACTGCATTATTAAGCAGGTTTCAAAACAACAGAGAAAAACAGGGTTATCATGTGCTTTTTTTTTGGTGGCTATTCTGACATGCAATTCACTGTGAAAGAAAGAACACAAAGGGTAGCAGACTGGATTAAAGACAACGAATTAAGTGTCCCTCAAATACACCACAGAATTTAGCGGTGCCCAGATTTTATAACAATATCATTCTACCCTGTAGTTTTCATTTACTTTATGCTATGACTAAATAAAATTTGAAAAGTGTTTTCTTTCCATATTCAAAGGGAATAAAATTTCTATGTAAACCATTAAAATAGCTTCTTTTTTCTTGTCTACATTAAGAGGTTCCATCATAGTGTGCAACTTGATTAAGTCAGTGTAAGAGACATGGTTTAATGTCAGGCCAGTGCCAAGTTCATTGGAAATGTCGAGAACTTTGCCTTGTGAAGTAAGAGAGAGGTTGGAGCAGTGGGCAGGCCTACTGCAAACAATAGCCTTTCAGGGGGACAAAGTAATGTAATGCAGTCACCGTGTGTGTATGTTTAGACACTGTACATATCATTATGTTGCCTTAACACAGGCAGTGATGGTTTGTAATCTTTTTTGTCTTTTTTACTGCTCCTTTAAGTCATTTAGTCCCTTCAAGCCTTGTCAGGGCTTCTAATCCTTAGAAGTGTGCTGTGGACATCAAAACCAGGCATTGTTTCATGATTTGCTTGATATTCAAGGACAGAAACCATTTTGAGAGAGAGGCATTCTTCCATAATGCTATAGTCAAATAAGTTTTGGAAACAAATAAGTTATTTTTCTGCATTACAGGATTTATGAAATGTTTCAGTTTTCTCATGTGCATTTTTATTCTGGGTAAGGCATTTAGATTTTCTGAAACTTGTTTAGCTTTGGACTCCTTTGGTTTTTTGTTTGTTTGAAGCAACAAATAGTTTTGGTATATAGTTTGGGGAAACTGGGTGAAAAATACTGTGATGCTGTGATGTGTACCCCTTTCTCCCCTCCCAGACAATAAACAGAATTGGCTGTGGAGGAAACCTTAACTTATGGTGACTTTCAACTGTGGGTACACAGTAGGATCACTTGAGAATATTTTTCACCATCTTCTTTTTTTACATTGGTAAAAACTTAGTGTAATGTGGTAAAATCACACATCATTGAATTTACCATCATAAGCACTTTTAACTGTAAAGGTCAGTAGTGGGTTAAGTATGTTGATACTGTTGTGAAGCAAATCTCCAGGCCTTTTTCATCTTAGGGGACTGAAACTCTATACCCCAAAATAACTCCTCTTTCCCCCACCTTTGGGGGGAGGTGTCTGGGAAGATTTTTAAACAGTGTCTATCCCAGAGTCTCCCTGAGGTTCTGATTTCAGTATTCTGAGCGTAAGTGTTTTTGAAGACCTCCAGGTGATTCTCCTGTACAGCTGGATTCGAGAATGGTTGAATATCATGCTTTTGGTGTGTGTATTTGATTCACTCCAGCACACACTTATTAAGACCTTGGTGCGGAGGCTAAAGCAATGAATAAGCTACAGTCTTTGCTGTCTGGGGAACACCGTGTACAGAAGAGGCAGGAAGGGAGGAGACAATGGGTCTAGGTGGTGAGAAGTGCCATGGTGGAGTAGTAAACAGGCACCCAGGTAGCAGTGAGGAGGGACTGACTATCCGAAATAGTTTTTCACTACCTGGATAGAGTTGAAACACATTCTTAGTGAAATATCACAAGAATGGAAAAGCAAGTATCCAGTACTAATATGAAGCCGGTAGATGATCTAATACACCCACCCAAGAGAAAAACTCAGTTCCATTCAAGATGCAGGCAGGGAGGGGTGAGAAGGGAGGAGGGGGAATCGGTGTGCTCCCACTTAATGAACTCCCTGTAAGTGTGTGCAGCACACCTTCTGGGGGCAGGACACCACCGCAACAGGCACTCTACCCAACAAATGCAAACATTGCAACCCAATTGTTTGTACCCTCATATTAATCTGAAGTAAAAAAAAAAAAAGATTTAATGGAGTATAAGAATAAAAAATAATCTGTATAATTAACAACTCTCCCCTAAAACCCCAAAACAGTTTCTCACTGAGCTGGTATTTTGAACAAACTGGTGCTGAGTACTGGCAGAAACTAGGGAAGGAATTTAATATACAGGGTCACACTGTATGATTTTAATTCTGAGGTGAAGGAATACTATATTTATTAATACGAATATGTTTTTGACATTTATGTTTTTGACCCTATGGCATTTTCTATTCCTGATACTTGTCTTAGGCTTTCTGTATATGTTTGTTTGCTGCTTTCTCAAATTTAAAAACACTTCCCAAATTCTTTTTTGTATTTTTAATGTATTATTCCAACACGAACCTAAAACTTCAATTGCTGAGAAATCAACCACGGATATGATTATTAAGTTAATTAAAAACTTATCCTTTGATATTGAGTTTCTTGGGTTCTAGTGATGAAACTGGAAAAAAATGTTGTTCTAACTTAACCTGAAATTTTTATTCTCTATTAAAAAAAAACTTACTTATATCTTACTTGGCTTTTAAAGGTAACGTTATATTTCCTTCTGAAAGTTAAATATTGAAAATTTGGGGATAATTTATACAATATAAAGTTATATGCCAAATGTTCTTTCTGGGAAATTAATTTACCATAAAAAGGAGCCACAACTATCTCAAAAAGACCTAATGCCAACAATGAGCTTTCCATCCCGGGTATCCTGAGAATAATTGGCCTTTTAGTTGATTTGCCTAACTGACAACTGAGCCACTAATAATTACGTATGGCATGCTTTACTTTTGGTTTTGTATTAGAATACTCTCCTAATGAATGAATGTATAATATCTTTAAGCAATCATATTTGACTATACTTGAGTGCTTAGCTCTTCATTTAAATAATTCTCCGTGGAAATGTGTTCACACATCAGTAAATACAGAGGAGACTTTTAAAATTTAATTAAAAGAAAAGCAGCACACCCATGAGGCTTTTTTATGGTTAAACAATTGTGACTTAAAATAGGATATTAATTTTACCAATTTTCTGGGATATCGTTTCAACTTTATGACAAGCCTTCAGGTTTATTTAGGGACAGTCACAATCCATAATATTGTACTCTTCATAATTTATGCTTATGGTGTTCTCCAGTATACAGGGAATTCTACCACCGAGATTCTTTTCTTCCTTTGTGATAAGGGTTGTTCGCAGTAATGTTTTTGTCAATAATCAGTCTATCTAAACTGAGCCCGTGGTTGGTCTTGGCTTAGTAACAATGTCCGGCAAGATAATCTATGGACATATTATGTTGGCTAAATCAGAAACGAGGTAAGTTGATTTGAAGAAAAAGAAGAAATGTTGAGCTGTTAACATTTGTAGTGATTCTGTTTCATTGTTTTATTTCATCAAAATATTGTTGCAGTTGGGTGTTTAATAGAGCTTTAATGTTAATTTGCTGCAAGTGATTTTTTTGTGTTAAGTGTGTGATATTTGGAAAATTTGGCACCTGGAAAAACATTTTATATCTTGGTAAATATATTTTTACTCAGTTGAGGTCAGTTCATGACATGGCAAAAGTGATGGCAGATGTGGAAAGACAACATTTTATAGAAATTGAGATATTGCAGAGAAAGCAAGTAATCTAAGGTATTATTTAGTGCATTTAAAAGTCAGAGGAGGGTTCTATATACAACAAATGGCCACCACATTTGTTTTATCTGGTTGTCCCTCATGAGTGGTCATTTTAAAATTTATTTTATCAATCATAACAAAGTGTATACTCTTTTAAGTTTGAAGGTTGTTGAGTAATAGTAAATGGCCACATTATTTTTGATATTCTTTGTTAGGAGTATGTATAAATTTCCAGATTTATGCGAACATTATGATGTCCACATCTATACATATGTATGCATCTTAATATTTTTTATATGTTACCAGACTGTCCCTTATGACAACAAATTTTAAGCATGCTCACCATGTCATGTTATTACAAAGTTGTCTTTGAAGATGAATATAACTAGAAAAATTATGACATTAATTCTTTACGCTTATTTATTTTAGAAGTGTAGAATATGTAACAGTGCTCTCTACATGTATTTCATTGTGTTATTGGCTTTGGGGTTGGAAAGAAACATCCAATCAACTAATCAATGCTTCTCAATTAAGGATGATTTTGCTCCCCAGGGGCCAATTTGGTAACATCTGAAGATTTTTTTTTTCTTTTTTTGTTGCAGTAGTCATTGTTTTAGCTGGCCCAGGCTGGGGTTCGAACCTGCCAGCCTCGGTGTATGTGGCTGGCACCCTAACTCACTGAACTATGGGTGCCGCCATTGAAGATATTTTTGATGTCCTCTCTGAGGGGGTACTGCTGGAATCCAGTGGGTAGAGGCCAGGGATGCCATGAAACACCTAAAACCTACAAAAGTGTCAGTTGTACTGAGATGGAGAAACCTTGGCCTGGCCTAGCTGCCTATCCCTCATGTAGTTTATCTTTAGTGTGAAAAATAAGTTTCAATATTTAGAAATTCATTAACTCACAGTTGTAGAAAGTGCTCATGGATGTTTATCTCCTTCATTTACTTTCTTAATGTATAAATAAAATATTATGCAATTCATTTGTGAGGAAAAGTAATGATTTTTTCAAGAGAAAGTTTCCAGATGAGTATTGCTTTTCAAGGTGTTCACTTTAGAAGGTTAAAACCTTATTCTAATCATGCAAATGTGTCAAAACATTATGGAAGCGCCTTTAAGCAATGATAGGAAGCACACAAAATAAGTTATATCTAATTTCAGTAGGAGAAAACTGATTTAATAACTTATTTAATCAAATTTGCTCAACAAAGATGCATGCCTTTCTATAGTTCAAATCTTCTTTCAAAAAAAAGATTTGCTACTATCAAGGATGGGGAAGAATGTTTTGAATAAATTGTTGTTCTAAAATATTTTGTGCAGTTGCAAATCATTGTAATAAGTGTAGCCTCCTCAGACAATTCTATGCAATGCTGAAAGAATTTTGATTATGTGAGTTCTGAGAATGGTTTTAAAAAGACTAATTTAATTTTATACTTTTTTCTTTTTAAAAAATGTATACTTTTTAATGTGTTTAAATATTCTTTGTATAAATTTGTGTTTATGAATATATTCCATTTCAGACGAAGAAATTCAGTGATTTTTAAACCTATAATTCAAAAGTAAATTATTTTTAAAAAATTATGAATTGTATGTGAACTTAACATGTATGATGATCTTTGGAATGAAAATTTAATTGTCAAGATCTCAAAGATCTCATAGTCTATGATAAATTCCTTTTCATGGTGATAGTCTTAGTTTTGAGTTTCCTGTATTTCAGTAGTTAAGTAATATGCCAAGAATTATAATGAGAAAAAAATTTCTTGTGTAATACTTGAGAATATAGATAAAAGTAACAGATGTTAATTTTTAAATTAATTTTATTTATGTCCTTATGCTTTTTGGTAACTTGAACAATGTTTTGAAAATATAAAATTGTTTTTAAATTTTATTAATTTCTAAAATAATTAGGTTACGATTGCATATGCTGGTATTCAGATATTCAAAAATAGAAAAAAAGTCAGAATTTTCTGCCTTATAAGCCAGGATATAGATTCTTGAATTGGGGATGAGTATAAGGATCATGCATATTGTTACATAATAATCATTGTCTGTGGGTAGCTGAATGTGAATGAATTAAGTTTTCACTTTTTGTTATTAAGCTCTGGTTCTGAACAACAGCTGGTGAGCTTCTTGACAACCTTTAAGAGAAAAAAAATTCTAGTATGGTGGTAGTAGGGAATTGGATCATTTTCAAATAACATAAGATTGGTATCTGAATATATTGTGTGCATGCATTTATTGAACCTAAACATTAATGTTATCATTTTATCAAAGTCTTCTTGGATTCATAACTAAACTTTAAAAAATAGCCAATAGAATTTAAATTCTATTGCTGTACAGTAACTTATGTGTAGGATTATCTGAATATATAGTTTTTAGATGGCAGCACATTTATTTATTATGAATTCTTAATGGGAAAATAATAAATATGAAATAAACATGAAATTAACTTGCATAAAGTAAATGCAATGAACATTTCATGAAGTTTAAATGCAAGTGCATATTTTTTATTTCTAAAACTTTATTAATTATAACATACATAGAAATTCTTGGTATTGAACTGTAATATAGCAGTTTGAAATAAAAAAAATGTGAGCTAGTATAATAAACATTTTAATATAAATTGTTTTTGAGATAAAAATATCAATGAATTAGTAAGTTTAAAAATGAAATCATCTATAAGTATACAGAAAGCAAAACTAAGTAATTTTTGTTATATTGTCTTAAAATCTCAGGTAGTTTTACACCTTCCAAGGGAATATCAGACATTAAAAAATTGGCAAATTAGAATTAATGTAGCAGTTTTGATTTGGGTAAGATTATTCTAGGCAAAAAAGTTTCGATGGAGAAAAAATTAAACAGCTATAAAATAAAATGTTAAAATTCTCAGATCTTTATTTACATGGGAAGAAATTGCTGGAGAAGTCAGTATTCAAAGGGAAGCTGGAAACAGAGTTAATGAAGTCTTTGGATGGTCAGTTAAATCGCCATCTTGTGAGCCAATAGTCTATCTGTGCTCTGTGGTTTTTCTTTTCTTTGGGTTGTAGATAAATAGATGAAAGGCAAGACATTCAATCACAATTATTTTCAAGCAACTGAAATCTTTGGTGTCAGAATCCAGGGTGATCACACTTTTCACTTTAGGTCAACAAGCTTTTTTCTATGTAGATACATACATTCTTTATCTTGACTATCCATTGGAACTTACTTTTTGGTTGAAGACAGATTTGAAAAATGAGAGGTATTTGTGGAATTATAGAAACATTAACCTTGTATGAACTATGTTGATACTTCAAAGCAATTCTGTCTCAAAAAAAAAAAAAAAGATAAGCAATTTTGGAAAGAACTATTAAAATGGTGTATCAGAAACTGACTTAAAATATTTGCAAAGAAACATAATGTATTAATCCCAGATTTTCTGTTCATGCTTCATTGTGTGTTAACAGTCACTTTCCCAAACCAGTGGAGGGACCTTCACTCACTCCTTTTGTGATAGCAGACCACCTATTCACTCATCTGTAAGTGTACTTAGGTCAGTATCTCAGGTCAGAGGTTGGCTTTTGCAGTGCATTAGTGTATATTTGTATTTCTAACACCGTCATTACATGCTATCATTGTGAAATAAGAAAATATGCCTACTCTCTAAATGTGTGCAGTTAACATAAGGGGCTTACAAGAGAAGATCATTTTTCAGATTTAATATCTTTCAAAAAAAGAAAAATAAAATTAGAAAATTGAAGTGATTTTTGCATTTCCTAAAAATGGAAACTATCTAGGTTTTCAAAACTATAAAAATTCATCTTTTTATATCTTTGAACCTATAGGAATCATAGAGCAACAGATTTTTAGGATTCTAAGAGATTTTGAATTAATCCAATCCCCCATCTGGTGATTATATATCCCTACCACAATCCCACAGTGTAGAGGTGATCTGGTCTTTGTTTGAACACTACTTGTGAAAGGGAATTCACAGTTTCCTGATTCAGATCATTCCATTTGGGGGCACTTATCATTAGGATTTTTTTGTCAAATGTTTTTGAAATATTAAGTTTGCATTTTTAAGTCATTGGTATTTTCTAGGCAAAGGCAGTTCTGAGGGAGTGAATGTGATGTATGTTTACATATGCAAACACGAGTCAATCAGAGTACCGGTCATGATTTCTTTTTCTAGGAGTTCCATGAAAGATTTCTACCTGGACCAAGTTATTTTTCTGAACAGAGTTGTAGAATTGGCATAACATTTTTGTGTACTCCACAATTCTGCTCTTGTCTGTGAGTTATCTTTGATAATTTAATGGAAATTTGTGAACATTAATTTAACAAGGGTCATAAATTAATGTCTTATTTTTTTCCCCTCAGACCTTCTGTCTAATGTCATCTTGTTTTCAATGATTTGTACCTTAAACACAGCACATGACACATTTGCTTATTCTTGTATATCTAGATATTTTAAATAAAACTTAAATTCCTTGCATGGAGTCTGATAATTTATGTGAGACTTTTGTATATCTTTTTACATTTTAAAGTGAATGCAGAGAATTTTGGAATACTACCGTGAAACATTACTCTTCTTTTTGACCTTCATTTCCTCACCCAAGAGACTATTTCATGCTTATGTATGTCTACTCCTTTAATGGAAATTCATTTTCTATAGAAAAGATAATGAAGACATTTGCTCCTGTGTTCTTAGATAAATTAGGCAGCTTGAAATACAATGAGTACAACTGTATATATCAAGCAAGTCTGTAGTATTATTTATCAGCCGCATTGATTACTATGCAGGAAAGGAATATATACCTTGAGGAATGTTTCCAGGCACAGATACATCTTTATCTACACAGCGGCTCTTACGTACACACTGCTACATAGCTGCAACTGCATGGTGGCCTAATAAGGTGTTCAGGGTGGAACATTATGCCTCCTCTCTCTCCTTTGTTCCTCTGCACACTTGATTGTATAAATTCCTTTATTTCATGAATTGATCCAACCCTAATTTGCCACTTAATTGTTGACAAATTGAAGGACAGTAAATTTGACTCTTTACTGAAGACCATTTATATGTGGGTAATATTAGTTTCTCTTAGAAAAATTCATCACTCTTGGATTGTTTGTAGTATACTCTGGCATATGGCAATTTCACAGGAAAACTAAAATTACAATATCAATACAAAAAATTGTGCAAGTGGCATAGAGATAGATGGCTGTATTAAACCTGGGATTCATTGTCAAGCTGCATGGAAGAATGTGCGTATAGCATTGTGATACCAAGGTAACATAGGGTAGATAAACAGTGAAATACTTCAAAACTCATATTTTTCACTAGGCATATCTGATGTTCATCTAGAAAACATGAAATTAATTTTTAGGAATCCTTTCTGTTTTTCATTTAATTTTTGGCATTCCATCAAAGTTAGATTTAATAAAGGGCAGAACAGTTTGATTTTCCCAATCTTTTTATTTAAAAAATTTCAAATATGAAAAATAGTTAAAAGAATAGTAGAAGGAACCCCTGCATTCACCTAAATTGAATAGCTGTTAGCATTTTGCCATGATTCACACTCTCATTTTCTCTCTCTCTGTCTTTCTCTTCTTCTTTCTCTCTCTTTTCCTTCCTCCCTTGTTCCCACCTTCCATCCTTCCCACCCTTACTGCCCCACTTTCTCTCTCCTTCCCATCTCTCTTTGCTTCTCTTTTTCTCTCTCCTCAATATATGTAAAATATACATTTCTTTTTGTTAAACTATTTAACAGTTATTCTCAGACACTGTAACACTTGTATCTTTTCAGAATTAGAAAATTCTCCTAACTTAAAAAGTCATCCTTAAGAAATGAATAGTAATTCCATAAAACAGTCTATTGTGTATTTAAATTTCCCCATTGACTTCAAGATGCCTTTTATAGCTATTTTTAATGTTTTCCTGATCCAAGGTATAGACTCAAGCTCATGTACTGCAAGGATAATTTTCTTTTTCCTGAGTGAGCTTTACTTGGAGAACTAAAAGAATTTTTTGATAAACTCTAAGTGAGGAGATATTTTGCTCTCAGATTTTGAGCCAATCATACAATTGTATCTTGATTTTTATAACACTATGTGACCTTTGACAATGTACCAAAATTTTACTATTTTTCATAACATCTTTAGACTAAGCACAAAATTATCCAGCAGAAGGGTGACGCATATGGAGCTGATCACAGAACAGTGGCTTAATAGAGTTAGTCGTGTGACCTGCCAGAAGTTGACCTCATTTCAGAATTCCATTGGAGCAAGATGCATCCAATTCCACATAGAAAAAAACATGCTAGCACTCATGGTAGTTCTCATTTTGACTTTGGTTCAAATAATCAAGGATAAAGAGTTTTTACTTTTCCAATAATATTTCTACTGTGACTAGAATATACAAAAAAAAACAACAATCCCAAAATAAAAACAAACAATAACAAAATAAAACCTACCATGTTAAAATGTAAGGCTGAAGTTGCATTTATTTTGCAGTTAATTTTGCCACAATGTCCAGTTACTATTCTCCCATGGATATCATGAAGTGACCTGTGCTACCGTCCACTTTTCTGATCCTCTCATTGCCTTTGAACCCCCCTCCCAGACCCCTGCCCTCCAGCATGATGACCACGAGGAGCCCATGAGTGTCAACATTTGAGTTCTCTTTATAAGAAAGACATTTTCATTTTCGAAGTCCTTTTTTGCCCTTTCACAACAGTCTTGTATGCTGCTTCTTTCATGACCATGGGTGCCATAGGTTTTCACTTTCCTGTGCATTTCTGTAGTCCTTGAACTTTATTTCTGTCAGGGCCCCTCACATCCTCTCCAGTTGTGTCCACAGCCCAGATCATGCTGTTACCTGCTTTCATCTTCCACGCTGCCTAGGAAGGAGTGAATTCATTCAGTGCCTGCTCTGAGCTGCTCTGTGCTGGGGGCTCGTGTGCATAATCTTACTAAATCCCCCAAACAGTCCTTGTGGCAGGTATTCTCCTCCCCATTTTTAGACAAAGAAACAGAGGGCTGGGATAGTGTAGTGATTTGTTGAAGATTACACAGCTAATTAATGGTGCATATCTCTCTAATGTGACCAAATTTCATATTCTTTCCATTATAAAAATTTGTCTAGACCAGGGCCTTACCTTTCCTGGTGCTCAGAAAAATTGAAAGAATTAAATGACAGGTAAATCTCCCCTTGATTCTGTTTCTGATTGTTTTACTCTGACCCATGGTCAATAAAGCGACTTTCTCTCCAAATCTCAGAAGAGGCAGCAAAGGAGACAGGCCTAGCAGCCACTGCTGTTTTGTTTTTGAAGCTCAACTGTCCAGTCTGACCATTCTTCTTCTTCTTCTTCTTCTTCTTTTTTTTTTTTTTTTACAAGTTCTTTCATTAACTCTTTTGCTTCTCCCTGCCTTTGGGAACAAATGTTGATATTTTCAGGGTTTTATCCTAGGATTGAGTCTCAACAGATACTCCTTTCTTGAGAACACTAACTCATACTCATTATGTCAGTTGCTAGGTATAGTCTGAGATATCTATATATATCTATTATTATATCTATATATATCTCTCTCTATATATTTAGGTCATTTCAAAAGTTTTGTCCATTTTTATGAGTCTACTTTAAACTGTAATATCTCAGTGAATATTTATTCAATTTAATCAAAATAAGTGCCATTTGAATCAGTGCACTTTTGCCAACATAACACAAGTCGATTAATTTCGTCGGCATAAAAATTGGGTGCTCAGGATTCGATGAAGTCAACAAAGGCCGTTTTTGCTAGGTCCATGATTGGCAAAGGTTCTACCGGTGAGAAAGTTATCGAAGTGCTTGAAAAGATGGTAGTCAGTTGGCGAGAGGTCTGGGGAATATGGTGGGTGGGGCAGAACTTTGAGGCTCAATTCCTTTAATTTTCGGATGGTGATTTGTGAGATGTGGCCTGGAGTCGTTGTGGAGCAGGATCGGACCTCTTCTGTTGACCAGTTCTGGCTGCTGCTGATGCAATTTTTGGTACATTTCATAGATTTCCTCACAATAGGACTCTGCTGTGATGGTTTGGCCTGGTTGCAGAAAGTTATAGTGAATCACACCAGCCGCTGACCATCATACAGTAACCATCATCTTTTTTGGTGGGGTTTCGCCTTTGGGAAGTGCCTGGGTGGCTCATCGGTGTCCAACCACTGTCCTGAATGTTTCCTATTGTCATAGAGAATCCACTCTTCATCACATGTGATGATCTGATCCAAAAAAGGATTGTTTTGGTTGTGCAAAAGCAATGAAGAACAAACCTTGAAACGTGACAATTTCGGCCGATCGTTTAAATCGTGGGGCACCCACTTTTCCAGCTTTTTGACCTTTCCAATATGTTTTAAACCATCAAAAACTGCATGGGAGCTGACACCCAGTTCTTCCGCCATCCTGCGCACCATTTGTGATGGGTCAGTCTCCACCAGGGTCCTCAAATCCTCGTCCTGGATTACTCCAGTTCGACCACTTCGGGGCTCATCTTCGAGGCTAAAATTTCCGGAACGAAATTTCGCAAGCCAACGTCGAACAGTGCATTCATTAACACTATCATTGCCAAATTCCTGGTTAATTTTTTGGGCTTTTTCAGCAGCGCTTTGGTTCATTTTGAATTCGTAGAGAAAAATTGGCCGAAAATCGCTTAATGACATCATATAGTAATAGGCTGAAAAGAATAAAAACAATTAAAAGTAGAAAAAAATGAACAGCATCAATGTGTAGAGCACAAAATTCTCCATTGATCAGTATATACCACAACACAGTAGAATAAATATTTATTGAGATATGGAGCTACACAAACACATGACATAAAAACGGACAAAACCTTTGAAACAACCTAATAAAAGCAAAAAAGTGTTCTTTAATATGTATAGAGAGAATCTGATTTGCTTTTGAGGTTTTTTGTTTTCTCTGAAGAAAATATTTGGACTGATGGCAGAGATGTAGCTAATAAAAATTGTAGACTTAACTGATTCATGGCCAAAGGTTAAAATACTTAGACACCAGGGACCAAAAAAGCATCACTAAGTCTTAATAGATTCTTTTCCTTTAAAAAAAAAAAAAAATTACTTCTTATTGTTTATATTTAAAGCATATAACATGATGTATATATATAAATATATATGACATAATGAAAAAATACTGACATCAAGCAAATTAGCATTTCTATACCCTTCATAGTTGCCTCTGTGTGTGTGTGGTATCCCAGGACACATTCAGATACAATACAATATTATAAGCTGTAATTTTTGTGATATACATTAGATTTCTAGAACTACTCAAACTACATAAGTTTATAAATTTATGCCCCTTGGCCTACTTCCCATTCCTCCCCTCACACCCCCATCTTTGGTAACTACTGTTCTACTCTCTATTTTTATTTATTTAACTTATCTTTGATTCCACATATAAGATCATACGGTATTCTTAACTTATTTCTAAATCTGGCTTTATTTCACTAAGTACAACGTCCTCTAGGTTTTCCCATGTTTTTGCAACAGGTAGTATTTCACTCTTTAAAAAAGCTAAAAAATATTCTATTCTTTATTTCTACCAACATTTCTTTATTCATTCACCCATCAATGGGCAATAGGTTATTTTCTTATCTTAACTATTGTGAAGAATACTGCAATGAACCTGGAAGTGCAGATATTTCTATTTAAGGTTTCTTTTGGTATATACTGAGATGATGGATTAAGTTTAAGGTGCTGTTTAAGTTTTCTTTCAGTATATACTGAGATGATAGATTGCTGTGTCAAAGGTAGTTCTTTTTTAATATTTGGAGGAAGCTCCATACCATTTTCCATAATGGCTGTACCAATTTACATTCCCACCAATAACGTGAAATTATTCCCCTTTCTCCACATTCTCCTTACCACTTGTTATTTCTTCTCTTTTTGATAGCTGTCCTAACAGATAGATGTGAGGTGATATCTCATTATAATTTTGAATTGCATTTCATTGATTTTTTACTGATACTGACTGCTTCAACTTTCCGTACACGTGTTTACCACTTATAAATCTTTGGAAAACAATGTTTATTCACATCTTTATTTATATTTTGTTAGCTTATTGTTTCTTTTCTGCCTTTGAGTTGCATGAATTCCTTATATATTTTGGATATTAACCCCTTATTCAATATATGGACTCTTCATTTCTCTTTAATAGAGTACTGGAAGTACTAGCAATCAGATAGGAAACAGAAATAAATTACATTCAAATTTAATGGGAAGAAGTTAAATTTATCCATGGTTGCAGATGAAATGATTCTGTATGTAGAAAACCTTAAAGACTTCATAGATATTTTCTAGAATTTAAAAAATAATAATTCAATGAAGTCACAGAATATAAAATCGACATATGAAAATCAGTTGCCTTTACTTACACCAATAAAGATTTATGTAAAAAGAAATGAAGAAATCAATTTAATTTACAATAAGCACCAAAAAGAATGTAATACATAGGAATAAATTTAACCAAGAAAGTAAATGATCTGTATGTTGGAAACTGTATACATTGGTAAAAGAAATGGAAGAACACGCCAGGAGAAGGATATTCCATGCATCTAGATTAGAAGAATTAATATTGTTAAAATGTTCAGTACAAACCAATGTGATCTACCTATTCAACACAATTCTTATACACATTCCAATGGCAGTTTTACAAAAATTAAAAAAATAAGAATTTTTAAAGTGTGTATGAAAGCACAAAACACTCCCAAAATTGGATGCATCATACCTTCTAATTTAAAATGATACTATAAGCTTACAGTAATAAAGACACGGTAGTCCTGGAATGTAAACACATGGAACAGAATAGAGTCCAGGAATAAACCCAAGCATATTTAGTCAGATAGATTTGACAAAGCCAAAGAGAAGACACAATGAGAAAGGAATAACCTCCTCAGTGAAGGGTGATAGGAAAACTGAATATCCACATGTAAAATAATGAAACTGTACACTTAACCTTAGACCACATGTGAACATCAACTCAAAATGGATATAGGATCTAAACCTAAGATGTGAAACAATAAAACTCCTAGAAGAAAACATAAGAACAAAGTCCTTTGATATTGCTCTTGACAATCATTTTTTTTTTCTTTTTCTATTATGTAATACACAAAACTCTCAAGCAAAAAAAGCAAAAATAAACTACTTTTTTGTGTGACTACATCAAACTAAAAAGTTCTGTATGGTAAAGGGCACAATGAATAAAATGAAATACTTCCTATGGATTGGTAGAAAATATTTACAAACCATACACATACAGTGCCAAAAAAAGTGTACAAATGTTAAAAAAGGAAAAAAAAACTATATTAAAATTGTTATATTTAAGTCATATTTGACTTTTGCAATTACAAGAGGTGCTCAAATGTGACTTGTATTCATCTTTTTGTTTTTGGATATATGAATATTGCAATATTAATACAGTTTTTTTCTTTCTTAAAATATGTGTACATGTTTTTGGCATCCTCTGTATTTGATAAGACTATCTATAATAAAAAAAATAAATTAATAAAAAAAAAATAGCGGGGCATTGTGGAGGGGAAAAAAAAAAAAAAAAAAAAAAAGAAGTTAATATCCTAATGGATTTTGTCTTGTAGGTCACAGTTTTGAATTCCATGCTGTTAAAAAATCTTGGTAAGACATTACCATCAAAAATCTAAAACTATATGAGATTGGTTTTACCTTGATGACAATGGCAATGTATGACATAGAGAATGACTGAGCTGAACTATGGAATTCATACATATATCACTTACATGTGAACATGATATATGAGGAACCTCATTACATATAATCACTTCCAAATTGCAATTTTAAGAAATCAAGTTTAGAGATATATTGAGGTAACAGAACACATGTAAGCTACTAGCAGAAATAATTAATACTGGAATTCTGAAATCAGAATTTGAGAGAACATTAAAAATGTGATGGTTCCTAAGTTCCTGAGCTGTAGAAGAACAAAGGGAAGGAACATATGGTTTCCTTGCCATCCAAGGGCTTCCTCTCCTAGTGTGTAGAGAAAAGAAATACACTCAGCCATGCCTACGCATGTAAGCATTATGTGATTAACAGTGACTTTAAAACGTATTTTAAGGATAAGTCTGTTAACTTAATTGCCAGACCTTGTATTGATACAGGGTTCCCCTGTATTCAGGTTTAAACAGGAACCCCTATTTCCCAGAACTGGGCAATTTCATGTAAGTTTCGTAGACCTGGGCAATTTCACTGAGGGAAAGCCTTGATATTTTGCCCCAGTGGAAGGGACTGTATCCATTTATTTGTTAAACTACATATACCCCTAAAGCAGTGGTTCTCAACCTTCCTAATGCCGCAGCCCTTTAATACAGTTCCTGTGGGTCATGAACCACAGGTTGAGAACTGTTGCCCTAGACAAAGGACCCAGGCAAAGTCTTCGGACTTGGGTCTTTCTCTTTGCCAGAAGCTCTTTATTCCTTCTGTATTCCTTTCTGGCTAATAAATCCTATCTTACTACTCATCTGTGGTCTGTGGGTTCATTCTTCTAATCCCCTGAGACCAAGGACCTTCTGAAGAAAGAAATTCCAATAACAGTATGATTTCAGCTCTGATGGCCTTTCCAGAAAGAGCTCCAAAATTGCTTTGAAAGTTGGACTAGGCACCAGTGTTGGTGCATAGCTTCCTAAAAAGAGTACTTCAAAGATGACCATAGTAATATTTAGTAACAAGATATGTAGGTAGCATTCTTTCTAGGATAAGTTCATGAACTTAATTTTTTGACCTTGTTAATGTGTGTGTGTGTGTGTGTGTGTATGTGTGTGTAGCTTTGCATATCTTTCTTGGGATTTATAACCTTATTCAGTAATTTAATAATATAAAAATTCCAGAAAGCTTTCAATAATTGAGTTTATCTTATATTCTCACATTTTGCTTTCCTTATACACACAATAAATGTATTCATGCATGTAGTTATGTTATGTGTGTTTTGTTCATCATGTGAATGGCTGTATGTGTGTATGTATGTGAACATATGTGTTTGTACATGCATTCATTTGTGTGTCTCCTTAATTCAAGAGACATTACGATGTGTGGTGACACAGTACACGTTGAGAACCTCTCCTTATCTATCATCACTAAGCTTCTCTATTATGCAAGCATAGTCATCTTCCTAAGAAATCAAATCTCTTTATATATTCCCACCAAAGTCACACTACTCATAAATTATTCAGAGGCTTCCAAACTACTCAGCATGTCCTCCAAGACCTGTCCTGATCTGTGCCTGTGTCAGCAGTCCTTTTCCACACCATTATCTCCCTCTTCCTTTGTGAGAGTCAGTCAATCAAGTCTTTCTCACAGAGCACATGAAAAAGTGGTTTGAACTGAACTTGAGGGATAACAAGAAGTCAGGTAGATTATGTGGAACAAGTAACTCTTGGCTTCGTTAACCACTTCCCAACTCCATTGTGCTATTCTGGCCATGCTTCTGACTTGGCTTAAGTATTGTCTTTCTCTAGCCAAAATCTTGATCAGATTATTTTATTAAATATTTCATTTTTTCCCTAGGTTTTTCCCTGATTTTAAATTCTACATTCACTTGTGGAATTATTTGTTCCCCTAACAGGGTGAGCTCCATGAAAGAGGTAAACATATGTGCTTTTGCACACTGTTAAGTCTCCAGTGGTTTAATGTCGCCACACACAAAATAGGGGCCAAGAAACTATTTAATGGATGATTAAATGTCATTAAGCTTTTATTCTTCTATTCTCCAGAAGCCATTATGTTGTCTCTTTGATGTGTCCAGATGCTTTCTAAATCTGTACAATAGATTAATCAATCAAGCAATATTGTTCACTGATTTATCAAACAAGTAAGTATCCTTCAGCATTAATATAACATGTTTAATGAAATGAAATTATGGTAGTGATTATTTGGTGTCCAACTTTTTTTAAGTAGAAAGGATCATCTTTTATATATTTTAATAGCTACGAGTCTTCAGATATGCATAAGTGCAAACCCATCTTAAAACAGAAAATACATGTCGTATCTTTATGCATGATAGCCTTTAAATTCCTTTCCAACTCTGAGATTTTATGAATCTACATGCTACTTTATGCCCATGAAATGCTTTTTCTTAATTCCTTGACTGTCTTATGATTTTAAGTTTTCCTGATAGTAGCACCTTGCCTCTCTCCTTTTAAAACTTGAATCAGCAGTCATTGCAAATCTTTAGGTTGATGTCAAGACCTATTAACCTGAATGGTGAATCAGCAGAGCTAAATTAACTAATATAAAATATTTAATATTAATCTTTCCCTCTTTTTGCAATTTATCTAAAAAAATACAAAAGAATATCTGATTTAAGCTATTGAGCCTTTGAAAAAATATGTAGTATCACCACAGTTTCTGGGGATCATCTGAATACTCTCTCAACTATTAAAATTCGGCATATCTTCTGTGTGTGGATGACCATAAAATTTTAGATGCAGAATTTTTAAGAGGATAGAGAAACATAAAGGTGTCTTCAGAAACAGATTTGGATTCTTTAAGAGGCAATCTCTTTAATGATCCTCTCGAATTTATGAGACACTATTGTCATATTTATTTTTAATTCATTAGACATGATTTCCTTTGGTTTTATAAACATGTTTAGAATAGCTGTTTTGTAGTCTTTTTTTCTACTAAGTCCAACATCTGGCCCCTCAGCAACATATTCTTTTATTTTTTTCTGGTTCTTTTTTTAATTTTATGTGACCTAGTTTTTTATTTCTTTGTATATTTCAAAAATTTTTATTGAGCATATGACATTTTAATTGATATATTGTAATAATTGTAATATTAGATCTCCCCATGGCCAGAGATCATTGTTTCTGTTTTGCTTTTGATGCTATTGTCTTCCAGATGTTTATTCAGTATGAAGCCATTAAGTTTGCTGATATTTTGTTAAAGTTCTTGTTTTCAAGCCTGTTCTTATGAGGGTCTCCCCCATATTAATATAATTTTGTGATTATCTTGAGATAGATTTGGTGATTTACTTAGCTCCCTAACCTGTAATATTTCCACCCTTTCCATTGGGTGGTTTATGTGAGAAGGTGCACCTTCAAACTTCAAGTAGGGTTCATGAGATAATTTTAGCTTTTACCTACTGCTTACACAAGTCTTCTTTGTCAGCCAGAAGTAAGTGACTGATGCCTTTACTATGTCCAGGTCTCTCTTAAGCATGGAGATAGCCTTCAGCAGGTACACAAATTTTCTAGCCCCAGGAATATGTTAAAACATTAGAAAGTTGCCTAGGGTTGTCTAGCTCACCAGAATTTCACTTTAAATTTTTGCCAGACTCTTCTTGTCCTGCATGAAATCACAGCCTAAGGCAGCTCGATGTTGCCTTTACATTGTGATAGTTTGTGATAGTATCTTGGAGATAGGGATTTTTATTTGTTTTCCTGAGCTAAGCACTGAGTTGAAAATAAAAACTTTAAAATCCTATATATATAAATTTTTCTGAGCCCTGCAAATCTGGACTAAATATTGACTGTTTTGGGTCATGGAGCTTTAATCAGAGCTCTAAGACAAATTATTCCTCTCTGTTAGTTGCAAGACTACTCCTAGCTACCACACCAATAAATTGGGAAAATGTCATGGACTCTGCTGTCTTACTGAGGTTCCATAGTTCCAGATGATTTTCAGGTCTTTCTGTGGCCTTAGTTAACAAAGTCTTGAAATAGTTTATTTTAATAGTTTTGCCAGTATTTTTGTCATTTTTGAGTGAGAGAACCAGTTCACTCAGATCCTTAACATGTCTGAGATTGATCTCTTCATTTTTCACTTTTAACTTTTCTGTATCTTTATATATCAAGTCAGTTCTTGTAGGCAGCTAACATTGGAGTCTTTCTCTTTCCTCTGCTTTAAATTAGAGCACCTAGACCACTTACATGTAATATGAACACTGGTGTGATTAGGTTTAATTTAGCTTCTTGCAAATATCCTATTTTTTCTTTCATTTTTCTTCAATCATTAGGATTAATAAGCACTTTCCATAATTCCATTTTTTCATATTTTGGTTTATTATCCATATTGATTATTGTATTATCTACATGATCTTTAATTGATCATTTTTGCTGCTACTGTACCATTCGCATCATATGACTTTAATTATAGTCTACTTAAAGTGTTGGTGTATTATGTTGTATACAGCATACACAGCTTATATAGTGTAAACCCAATTATAATACTATTGTTCTTTATATTTATTTTATAAATCCCACAATACTTATTCAGAAGTCTTTTATAGACATTTAAATAAGTAAAAACTATCTGTATTTTAACCACACAATTATCATTTCTGCTGTTCATTATTGCATTTTTTTTTTTTTTTTTAATTTTTTCCACTGCAAGGCTTCCTGTCACTTTTATTTTTAGGGTTTTGCTGCTGGCAATAATTCCTTCTGTTTTGGAAACAATAAAAAAATCTTTACACGTCATCTTTGAAAGATTTTCTCTGAGTGTAGAATTCTAGGTTGCCAATTTTTGAGTGATTCTAAACAATATTGTGTTTTTGATTTTAGCTTTTATGCATAGAAATACAAATAATTTTTTGTGTTAATCTTTTATCCTACAAATTTGATGAACTAATTTGTGTTCTATAATTTTTTGTAGCATTCTTGTATTTTTTCACTAGATTATCATGTCACTTGCAAAAAGATTACTTTTTAATTTCTTATTTTTCAATCAGAACATAATTTAATTTTCTTTTTTTACTGCACTGACTAGAATTTCTCATACTATGCTAAATAAAAAAAGTGAGAGTGGACTTCTTTGTCTTATTTCTAATCTTAATGAGGGAATGTGTAGTCATTCATCATTATTATTTAAGTTGAGGTATTTTGTATATTTCATTATCATCTTGAAGCAGTTCTCCACTAATTCTAGTTTGCTAGGAGTTTGGGTTTTGTTTTTTTTTTTTTATTTGTTTGCTTTACTATCAATGGGAATTGATTCTTTCAAATTTTTTTTCACATATCAATTGGCATGAACATATTACTTCTTCTGTTTAATTTTTTAGTTTGATGAAATATTCTATTCATTCTATTTTTCAGTATTTAACCAAAGAAGCAGAATAATTAAGAGACACTATACTGACAAATCACCTTTGATGGTACTATATTTTATTTCATTTGATTAAAAAATTAATGATTATTTTTCTATTATGTTGTAAACACTTGAGTAAAAAATTAAGACACAACCTTTGTTTTCTTTTTATTTATTTATTTTTTATTGTTAGGGATTAATTGAGGGTGCAAGAAAACAGGTTACACTGAGACATTACCTCTGTTTTTAATGGTATACATACATAGTTGTAATAACATGTGGACATGCTAAAATAGAAATACGTTCAAGAAACTGTCATCAGAGGTTTTTTAAACATGGAGTTCCAAGCATTTTTGTTATTGTTGTTTTGGTGTCAGAATCATCAGTGACCTTGTTCAAAATTTTAGATTTATGAGCTCCAGCAGACCTGTAAATCATAATCTCTGAGAGGTGGGAATTTGCATGTTTTGTGTAAAATCACTGAACTGTAGATTACAGAGGGGGAAACAAGCATGATGTCTTGGAAATGCGAGAAGTTATAAAGGCATGAGAACAAAGAGAGAAGAATAAACAAAAAGACTTTACCTGGCTGAAGAGCAAGAATAGGAGCATTCCTGGAAGGAAGAAACATAATTTTTTTGGCAAAGCACACTGGTGTGAAAGGGCTAAACAGATTCCACAATCCATCCCCATCAGCAGATGTTAGTAACTCATTTTACAAAAGAGAAAGTTCAGAAACAATGTTGTTAAATAACTCTAGTACACTTAACTGGCCACTTAACTTGTAAGCCACAACTAAAACCACTTCCCACACATCAACTGATGCCACAGTCTTACCAACATATTTATGGACTGGTAGCATGTAAGCTCTACTACCAAGGTCAAAGCACCCTAAAATTCCCCAAATGGTTGACATAAAACGGAATGGAATGATTCCTGAAGTACTGCAACTTGTGGCAGGCAAAGGGGGGGTATTGGACTTTTTGACGCTTATTTTTTACACTTTCAGTCTGGCTTGGAAATGAAAAATTATTGATCTAAGAATTATTTTACATTAAAACAGTTTTCCTTTTTGGCTCTCTGTGCCACTGTAAGTCTGGGAGCATGATAAAGTCGTACTAATTTCATACACACAGACAGTTTAAGGAAAAACTCTTCCAAGCAAAAAGGAAGAGGGCATCTTGGCATTTCCTCCAAGTCCTTCCCTCAAAAGTATTATTTCCTAGTTTCTTTTCATTGTGCATCTGCCAAGGTGTTTTCATTACCGTTCCTGCTTTTGACAAGCCTGTGGACGATGGGAGCCTGCTGGCTTCAGGGTTGATGCCGAGATATTTTCACAGTATGTCATCTGTACGCTGTGGTGCTGTAAATCTCAGCACTTCATGATCCCTCCACCCTGAATTCAAAATGAGCACAGAGAGCAGCAGAAAGCACTAGTGGTGGGGTGATACATTTGAAGTTCCTTGGAGAAGCAGCAGCTATAGGAAAGGGAAATGAAAGTTGCCAACATGTCATTATAGCCTGTGAACAAGAACCTGTCCAAAGCACAAGATTATCACTCTTTTCAAAAGGATTACTGCAGTGATTGCAGGGCCTTGGCTCAGGACACTTCTGGCAGCAGATTTCTCACTGGGGTAATCAAGTTGAATCAGTGTTTTTAATGAGGTTCTAATTTCTGTAATAGGTTACTTTTTTTGCTTTCATTTATTTCCTGAATTCTGGGAGCTTACATTTCACCTCCTTCTGCATTGTTATAACCTTTTTTAAATTTAGCATTTATTTTTTGTACTATCATTTGGGAAATAACACTTATTTTTGACTTCATGAAATTCATTTTTCAAATATGTACTTTTGACCCCTTGTATACTTTATGGTTAAATATTGAAGGCCTTCTGTTGTAAATAAGAGTTCCCATGCTAGTTTCTTCATGTTACTTATTTTAAAATAGGCTCTTTCTTTTATATTTGCTGTTACCTAAAAAACATGTGAAAGACTACAGGAATGAAACATACTAGCATTCTAGGCCTTCTGCAGGGGGACACACATGTGATCAAGGTTTATGGGACTTGATCAAATTTCTTTGACTTTTCTTAGTTTACATTCACATCCTCTTAAGTCATTTTTCTTTTCTCCTGTGATTATTTTAGTATTACTTAACTAAGAAAGGGTAAGTTTTGCAAATGTAAGTAGTTGAAAAGTTTACTGGTTTGCTAGTTTATAACATAGTAACACATGCAGGTTTATCTTGTGTACTGAGACATCAAAGGTATTGAAATGGTAAAGTTAAAGTATAATTTCTTGGAAAGTGATTCACATTTAGATTAACCCTAAATTTTCTAAGGGTCTTAAAATTATACTGGCTATTCGGTTTTTTTCAGGTTCCATATGAAGCAAAGTACTATTTTTTCAAGTTCTTCGAAGTATAACAATAATGCTTTAATGGGGATTGCATTAAATCTGTATATTGCTCTGGGTAGTATGGAATGTTTACAATGTTGACTCTTCCCAGCCAAGAGCATGGTATGTTCTTCCATTTGTTAATGTCTTCTGCTATTTCTTTTCTCAGGGTTTCTTTCATAGTTCTCTTTATAAAGGTCCTTCACATCCTTTAGCTGTTAGATATATTCCCTTTGTTAGATACATTCCCAGCTATTTCATTTTCTTTGGAGCTACTGTGAAAGGATTGTCTTTAATTTGATTCTTAGTTCAACTGTCTTTGGAATATATAAAGGCTGCTGATTTGTGGACATTAATTTTGTATCCGAAGATGTTTTATTCTTTGATCACTTCAAAGAGCTTTGTGGTTGAGTCCTTGGGGTTTTCCAGATATACGATCAGGTCATCCACAAAGAGTGAGTGTTTGTCCTCCCCTGTCTCCATTGCAATACCCTTGATCTCTTTCTCCTGCCTGATTGCATTGGCTAGAACTTCCAGCACTATGTTGAACAGCAGTAGCCCTAGTGGGCATCCTTGTATGGCTCCAGTTCTAATTGGAAATGCTTTCAGTTTTACTCAATTCAATTTGATATTGGCTGTGGGTTTTTTGTAGATGGCCTCTACCGGTTTAAGAAATGTCCCATCTTGGGCTGTGGCTCAAGGAGTAGGGCACCAGCCCCATATACCGGAGGTGGTGGGTTTAAACCCAGCCCTGGCCAAAAACTGCAAAAAAAAAAAAAAAAAAAAAAAAGAAAGAAAGAAAGAAATGCCCCACCTATGCCTATTTTCTTAAATGTTCTTGTCAGAAAAAGATGCTGGATTTTGTTGAATCAGGTTGATATTTGCTTCATAGAACCCTTAGGGAAGGATTCCTTCCTTCTCTATGTTTTGGAATAGGTTATACAAAATAGGTGCTAGTTCTTCTTTAAAGCTTTGGTAGAACACTATGTGAAACCATCTAGTCCACAGCTTTTCTTTTTTGGAACATTTTGTATTGTTGAAGCAATTTCAGTGCTTCAGATAGGTCTATTCAAGATTTCTAATTCTTTCTGACTGAGTTGAGGAAGGGGGCATGATTCCAGGTATTGGTCCATTTCCTCTACATTTACACATTTCTGAGCATAGAGTTTTTGCAGTAATCATTGTGCATCTTTTATATTTCTGTGGTATCTATTGTTATTTTCCCTTTTTCGTGTCTGATTGAGGTTATCAGAGATTTTACTTTCTGTTTCTAGTTAGTGTGACCAAGGATTTATCAATTTTATTAAACCTTTCAAAGAACCAACTTTTTGTCTCACTGATCTTCTGAATGATTCTTGTTTTCTCAATTTTATTTAGTTATGCTCTAATGTTGTCTGTTTCTTTTTGTCTGCTAGGTTTGGGGTTGGATTGTTCTTCCATTTCTAGTTTCTTGAAGTGGCTCAGAAGGTTGTTGACTTGCTCTATTTCTGTTTCTGTATAAAGGCATTTCATGCTAAAAGTTTGCCTCTTAGGATTGCTTTTGCAGGATCCCACAAGTTTCAAAAACTTGTGTTTTCATTATAATTTTGTTTGAGAAATCTAATGATATCCCTCTTAATCTGCTTCTTAACCCAACTGTCATTCAACATAAGGTTATTTAGTTTCAATGACTTTAAGTGGGTATGAAGATATTTGTTGTTGTTGAATTCAACTTTTATTCTGTGATGATCTCAGAAAATACAAGGAGTGATTTCTATTCATTAAAATTGTTGAGGTTATACTTGTGTCCTAAGATATGATCAGTTTTGGAGAATGATCCATGGGCAGATGAAAAGAATATATATTTAGGTTTATTAGTATGAAATACCAGACTTCAGGTTATACTACAAGTCTACAGTGATCAAAACAACATGCTACTGGCACAAAAATAGAGATACAGTTCTATGGAATAGGATAGAGAACCTAGAGATGAAGTCAGCCACATATGGCATATGGCTGTCTGATCTTTCATAAATGAAATAAAAGCATGTGCTGGGGAAAAGAAGTCCTATTTAATAAATGGTATTAAGAGAACTGGTTAACCACATATAAAAGACTGAAATTGGGCACGCATCTATCACCACTGACAGAAATTGACTCTCTCTAGATGAAAGATTTAATTTACAACACAAGACAATAACAATTTTAGAAGAAAGTTTGGAGAAAAGTCTTAACAAAATTAGTCTGGGAAAAGATTTTATAAAGAAGACCCTTTAGTAATTGCAGCAACCCTAAAAATAATTAAATGGGACATGATCAAGCTAAAAAGCTTCTGCATAGCTAAGGGTACAACAACTAAAGCAAACGGACAGGCTTCAGAATGGAAGAAGGTATTTCCATTCTACAAATCTGACAAAGGGCTGATAATTAGAACTACAAAGAACTAAAATTAATCAACAAAAAAAGATCAACCCCATTTGGGCAAGAAATTTGAACAGAAACCTCTCTGAACATGACAGACAGATGACCAACAAATACATGAAAAAATGTTCATCATCCCTAATCATCAGACAAATGCAAACCAAAACCACTCTGAGATATCACCTAACTCCAGTGAGATTAGCCCACATCACAATATCCTGAATCTGTGGATGCTGGCATGGATGTAGAGAGAAGGGAAACACTTCTGCACTGCTGGTGGGATTGCAAACTACTACACAACATCTATGGAAAGAAGTATGAAGAATTTTCAAAGGGCTAAAAGTCAACCTTCCATTTGATCTCACAATCCCATCACTGGGTATTACCCAGGAGTACAAAAATAATTTTATCACAAAGACATTTGCACAAGAATGTTTTTATTAAGCTTTATTCATAATTCCCAAGTCATAGAAACAACCCATATGCTCAACAACCCATGAATGGATTGAGTATATCATGGAGTTCTTTTCAGCCATTAAAAAAAAAAAAAAAAAGATGCAGACTTTACATCTTTTGTGTTTTCCTGAATGGAGTGGAAACACATTCTTCTTATTAAAGTATCACAAGAATGAGGGGGGAAAGTATCAAATATACTCAATAAATATGAAACCAATATATGAACAACTACATGCCCACATGAAAGAAAAACACAAGTATAGCCTAGCAAGGTGGAGGGGGGAAGAGGAAGGGGACAGAAGAGGGTGTGAGAAAGGGAGAAGGGAGGAAGGATGGAGATTGGCGGGATCTCACCTAATGTGCACAAAATTAGGGTGTTCAGGCTTAGCTACAACTCGACCTTTCCATTAAAAATGAAGACAATGTAACCTAAATATTTGTACCTTGGTATCAATATGAAACTTTAAAAAATAAAGAAATAAAACAAAACACATCTTCAAACCAAGCTCCTAAAGAACGCTCCTAAAAAAAAAATTCTGAAGCATCAATTATACTTACATCCATAATTACTGTAAATAATCGTTTACCAAACGTAAGCAGGATATAGCCATTTTTTTAAAAAGTAACCATTTAATTGAATACACAAAAATGTCTTGGACATGTGTATGACTTATCTGAAAAATAGAATTAGAATGTATTTTAGCTTTTAACATTTTCTTCACAAAAAGTTAATTCACCTTCAAGCCAAATATAAATTGTTAATTGTTTTCATTGGGGAACATATATTAATTAGAGAGCATATAGCATATAATCAAGTCATATTAAAGAGTGAGGAAATAATTAAAAATACAAGAAACTTTAAAACAATTGTATTTAGGACGGTTCCTGTGGCTCAGTGAGTAGGGCGCCGGCCTCATATGCCAAGGGTGGTGGGTTCAAACCCAGCCCTGGCCAAACTGAAACAAAAAAATAGCCAGGCATTGTGACAGGCACCTGAAGTCCCAGCTGCTTGGGAGGCTGAGGCAAGAGAATCACGTAAGTCCAAGTGTTAGAGGTGTCAGGGCACTCTACCCGAGGGCGGTACAGTGAGACTCTGTCTCTATAAAAAAAAAAAAAAAAAAATTTGTATTTAATAAAAGACTAAAATTTTTGCATACATTTGAATAGCTGAACTATGCTTATACATTTTGGGGGTAAAATGACTCTCTAAAATCTATGCAGAATAAAATGAAAATTTTAAAGACACTATTTCTTGTAAGGCAAATTGATATCAGACCACTTGAAGAATGTTAAAATATATATCAACATCAGATTGTTTAACTATGACTACTGGCACAGAAATACCAAACACAAGTACAGAGGGGTACAACATGACCAATTCAAAAGAGTGAGTCTTAGTTTATATTGTATTCTTGATTGCTGAAATCACTGTATTTATAAATCAAAGGAGAAAATTATTTTTACACATTGAGAAGCTAAAATGGTATTTGGTAGCCTTTGTATTAATTTATGATATTATTTTAATAATATAGGAAGTTATTTTCATTAAGCAAATATTTTTAAAAATATATATTAAGCATATTCTGTTTCACAAACACTCAGGTTTACAATTAAAATACTGTTTTAGAATGATATTTCAAGATATTTTTAAGTATACTATAATTTCAAAGGGGATGTTTCTGCAATATCATATCTTAATGAAGTTTTTAATATATATCACAGGTCAGCAAACTTTAGCACCTAACTTTTTTTATTTCAAAGGATTAAAGAAGTGTATATATATATATATTTTTTGTTGTTGTTGTTGTTTTGTTGTTGTTGTTGTTGTTATTACATGTATACTTTATATAATGCATAGATCTGCTAAGTCTGAGCTTTTGTATGTCCTTTATCAGAATAACATTCATTGTATACTACAGGTGAACTTTTATCCCTCCAATCCTTCCCTCTTCTTAAGTTTCCTTTTTTCCTTTTTTTTTTTTTTTTTATATCATTTAGTATTTGATTTTCCATTCCTACGCTACTTCATGTAGGGTAATGTGCTCCAGTTCTTTTTAAATTGCTGCAAAAGGCCTTATTTCATTCATTTTTGTGGCTGAGTTATATTCCACGATATGTGTGTGTGTGTGTGTGTGTGTGTGTGTGTCTCGCATTTTCTTAACTCATCAGTTAATGAGCTCTTAGGTTGATTACATGTATTGGAAATTAAGAACTGTGCTTCAACAAACATTTGAACACAGGTCTCTTTTTGATAAAAAGGATTCTTTCCCTTTGCTGGTATCCAGTAGCAGAATTGCTGGATTGAATGCTAAGATTACTTTTAGCTCTTTGAGGAATCTGAATAATCTCCACACTGTTATCCATAGATGTTGTTACTAATTTGGAGACCCACAAACAGTGTAGAAGTGTTTCTCTCTCTCTGAGTCCACATCAGCCTCTATTGTTTTTGACTTTTTTTTTTATTAAGTCTTTTGTACATAGTTCATAAATACATTTATGCCCATTTCAGTGTGTTGATTATTTGTGCAAATTGGGGTGCTTACATCATACTAATCAGCATAGCTTTCATCTCATTTACCCAATTATAGCATTAGGACATTTGTGTTCTACACATGATAGAACCAACTAGTATTTGCAATGTGCTCCATAGTTGTGGTCCCCCTACTATCCCTCCCACCCCCTTCCCACCATTCCTCACCCCCCCTTCCCTCCATCATAGCCTAAAGTTGTGTTTCATTTTTTCATATGCAAGTGTGAGTTATTATAAATTGGCTTCACAGTGGTACTGAGTACATTGGATACTTTTCTTCAATTTCTGAGATACTTTACTAAGAAGAATATTTTCCAGCTCCATCCATGTAAACATAGAGGAGGTAAAGTCTCCATTTATTTTAATACTGCATAGTATTCCATGCTACCTATACATATACCACAATTTATTAATACATTCACGGGTCGATGGGCATTTGGGCTTCTTCCATGACTTGGCAATTATGAACTGAGCTGCAATGAACAATCTGGTGCAAATACCTTTATTGACAAATGATTTTTGGTTCTTTGGATGTACACCTAGAAGAGGAATTGCAGCAGGTGCACATAGATCCCTGAGTGTTCTCCAAACTTTCTTCCAAAAGGAACATACTGTCTTGCATTCCCACCAGCAGTGCAGAACTGTTCCCTTTTCTCCACATTCATGCCAACATCTGTTTTTTTGGGATTTTGTGATGTGGGCTACTCTTACTGGAGTTAGATGGTATCTCAGAGTAGTTTTGGTTGGCATTTTTCTGATGATTAAAGATGATGAGCATTTTTTCTTTCATGTGTCTGTAGGTCATGTGCCTGTCTTCTTCAGTCTCTGCTTCCTGATACAAACATCATCATCCTCATCATCATCTTCAGCTGCCAGTTTGCCTGTGGCAGGCTCGGCTTCCTCATCTTTGTCTCCACCCTCTGCTTCACCATCACATTCTTCCTTCTCCTCTTCCTTTCCACCCTCTTCGCCTTTGTCATCTACCTCTTTGTCAGACTCCTGCTCCCCATTTTCCTCATTAGCAATCCCATTAGCAGGGGCTCTTCCATTCTCTGCTTCCTCCACAACTTCCATCTTCTCCTTTAAGTCCTTGATGTGATCTTAGAGCTGGTGTCCGCCAGTGTGTATTCATTTCTTTTGCCTACTTTAAATTTTTTTTTCTTCTCTGATTTGAGTTCTGTATAGATGCTAGATATTAGCCTTTCATTAGATGTACAGTTTGTAAATTTTTTCTCCCATTCTGTAAGTCATCTATATACTTTGCTGATTATTTCCTTTGCTGTGCAGAGCTCTTTAATTTAATTGTCATTTATTTTTGTTATTGCTGTATTGGCTGTGGTGCAGGCATAAATTCTTTGTCTAGAAAAGATATTCATATGTTTATTTCTACAACTTTTATGATTTCATACCTTATCTTTAAATCTTTTATCCATTTTATCTTGAATTAATTCATGAACAGAGTGAGAGATTGTGGTCCTGTTTCATTGTTCTTTATGTAAGTATCCAACTTTCCCAGGACCATTTACTGAATGGTACATCTTTTCCCCATGTATGTTGGTGTGTGCTTTGTTGAAAATCAGTTGATTTTAGGAAGATGTAATGTGATGTAATGCCTCCAGATTTATTATTTGTGTTTAAGATAGCTTTGCCATTTTGACTCTTTTTGGATTCCAAATGAAGCTTATGATTATTTTTTCCAGGTCTATGAAATCAGACTTTGGTTTTTTTATTGTATTTGTACAGAATCTATACATGGTTTTGGATAGTACTGACATTTTATTGATGTGATTCTTCCAATCCATGAACCTTTGATATGTTTACCTTTGTTTGCATCAATTATGATTCTTTTATTAGAGTTTTTTAGTTCTTTTTGTAGATATTTTATTTTGTTTGTAGCTATTGTGAATGATATTGACTTCTTTATTTGACTCTCAGCTTGACTGTTTTAAAAATATAAAAGTGTTACTGATTTGTGAACCATAATGTGGTAACCAGAGATTTTGCAAAAATAATTTATCAATTCTAGAATTCTTTCATGGAGTTTTTAGGGTTTTCTAGATACATGGCCATATCATAACTCAACAGGGATAATTTGACCTCCTCTTTCTCAATTTGGACAATATCTACGGTTTCTCTTGCCGTGGGTAAAAACATGCTTCGGGTAAAACTTCCAATGTTATGTTGAATAGAATGATGCAAAAACACACCCTTATCTTGTCCCAGTTCTTAGAGTATCATGGAACCTGCCCTAGCATGCTAGTGGTTGGTAGTGTGAGAAAGACCAATGGAAAATTATCAGGAAAAATATAGAGAATACTAGACAAAGACAAAGAGATTTTTTTTTATTCTTTTTATTTTTTTATTTTTTTAATTAAATCATAGCTGTGTACATTAATGTGATCATGGTGCACCATACACTAGTTTCACAGACTGTTTGACACATTTTCATCACACTGGTTAGCATAGCCTTCCTGGCATTTTCTTATTTATTGTGCTAAGACATTTACATTCCACATTTACTAAGTTTCACATATACCCTTATAAGATGCACCACAGGTGTAATCCCACCAATCACCCTCCCTCGACCCATGTTCCCCCTCCATCCCCTCCCTTTCCCCATTCCCCCATTCTTAGGTTGTAACTGGGTTACAGCTTTCATGTGAAAGCCCTAAATTAGTTTCATAGTAGGGCTGAGTACATTGGATACTTTTTCTTCCATTCTTGAGATACTTTACTAAGAAGAATATGTTCCAGCTCCATCCATGTAAACATGAAAGAGGTAAAGTCTCCATTTTTCTTTAAGGCTGAATAATATTCCTCTGTGTACATATACCATTAATTTATTAATCTATTCGTGGGTCAATGGGCAGGGGTCCTCGAACTGCGGCCCGCGGGCCACATGAGGCGGTGTGATTGTATTTGTTCCTGTTTTGTTTTTTTACTTCAAAATAAGATAAGTGCAGTGTGCATGGGAATTTGTTCATAGTTTTTTTTAAAACTATAGTCCGGCCCTCCAACGGTCTGAGGGACAGTGAACTGGCCCCCTGTTTAAAAAGTCTGAGGACCCCTGTGTAGGGCATCCCTGAAGCCTGCCGCCTCTGCCTGAGCGCTGCAGCTCAGCCAGCACCCCACCCTGCCCGCCTCCTAAGCGCACACGTCTCCCAGGACCTGGGAGGCCCTGGTTTCCGATTTAACTGCGTCACAACAGCGTGTGCTCCTGCCCCGCTGGAGCAGACCTGAGGCGTCCCAGGCCCTGGTGCTGCTGTCGCCCATCTGCAGCTGCAGCCAGGACCACCTACTGAGGCAGAGGCGTGCTTGGACCAATTTGCCAAGTCTGAGCGGGAAGTACCAGTTACATTGGATTTACCTGGTGGCTGAACCTCAGCTGAGATGCAATGGCGGATTTGTGTGGGGCCCTTCACGGGGGGTGATTTACTTGGGAGACATGTGTCCTCACGTGTGCACACCTGGGGGCAGAGTCATATGTGTGTGTGTGTGTGTGTGTGTGTGTGTAGGGGAACAGACGAGGAATGCAGAATGTCTGATGTCTGGTCCCCCAAGGGCAGGGCTCCGGGCTTCTGCAGCAGGGGTCACCTGTGGCAGGCACAACGCCCGGGTGTTCCACAGGGTGAGGTACAGGGACCATCTTCCTTCTTCCTTGGCCAGGGAATCCTGAGGGGTCACAGCCACCCACAGGGCTCCCTGCCAGGTTTTGCCACAGCACAGGTGCAGGGACTCTCAAAGGGACAGCCCCCCTGTCGGGCGCTCTTCTTCCTGAAACCATGGGGCACCTAATTCTGTGGCACCTTAAAATCACCGAGGGAGCTTTTAAAACATTCCAACGGGTGGTGCCCGTAGCTCAGTAGGCAGGGCATGGGCCACATACACCAAGGCTATTGCGTTCGAACTCCGCCTTGGCCAGCTAAAGCAATGATGACAACTGCAACCAAAAAACAGCCGGGCATGGTGGCGGGCGCCTGTAGTCCCAGCTACTTGGGAGGCTGAGGTAAGAAAATCACTTAAGCCCAAGAGCTGGAGGTTGCTTTGAGCTGTGACGCCACAGCACTCTACCCAGGGCAACAAGTGAGACTCTGTGTCAAAAATAAATAAACTAAATAACAAAATAAAATAAAACATTCTGACACAGGGAGCTCCACTCCAGACCTGTTGTTCTAAGGATGTCTGGGGATGTGGCCTGGGCATTGGTCTTTTTTTTTTTTTTTTTTTAAGTCCCCAAGTGATTCCAATGTACAGGCTAGCCCTGCTGATGGTCTCTGCCTCCTGGCCTCATGGAGCCCTCTATAAATACATCCCTGATGCTGGTAAGGCAGGAACTGCCCTGGCGAGTAGATTTTAAGATGTACATTTTTGGATTCTGGTAGGGATGTCTATTACCATCACTGTCAGGCCATGACAGGTATAACAACCCAACGAGTTGCCTTCGCGATGCGTGAGCTTATTCAATCACAGCATTTCATACAGTTGTCACTTTAATGGGCATTATCAGTACTACATACGGAGAGTTTAATTGCTATTTTTAAATATTTCTCCAAAATACTACAGTATGATTCAGCCTTGAAATGAAAGAATATTGTATGTGATGAGCGTGGACACAGAGCACTGGGGTGTAAATCTGATGTCAGGGAAGCAAATACTTCTCACCATCATTTCATGGGTTTTGTGCAAAATAACCAAGTGCTTTATATCAAATAGAGCCTGACAAAGGAAGACATGACAGAGTGAACACATGAGAAGTAACTACTCGGCCTGTACCTAGAAGGCAACCTGAAGGCTGAGAAATCACCAAATCCCGGAAATCCCTTCATTAGAGCTGTTACCTGGCTACAGCCAATTACGGTCCAGTCACTGTGGGAGTCACAGGCCCATACTCTGAACTCAAAAGGGATGCCATGTCGTTAGCTGGACAGGGATGCCGAATGGGGAAGTTTCAGAAACACCCTGACCAATGTTATTTGTTCAATTTTATGTAAGCACAAGAGTGGAATAGGATAAGATCCGTGCCAAGGAAGTCCAGAAGGGATCTTTCAAAAAACACAAACGTTTGAAGTGATATAAAAGTGTTGTGCCCATTTTATGGGCAATGTTTTCCTTACCTAGTGATCCTCCACGGGAGAGCATCCTAGAATTGACAGTTTCTTCATGTCCATGAAACAGAATAGAGTATTTTGTTACCAGGTCTAATTCCCAGCACTCAGGCTTAACCTGACCTTTGTGTGGCTACCTGAGGCCCACCCTGTGGCTCTGTCCTCTCCCCAAGCCCTCCCATGTCACTGAGAGACCCTCTGAGGTCAGCCTCTGCTCTGAGGCCCTTCCAGCCACGCCTCTCTGAGCAGTCCCAAGGTGCTTCTCTTCTGGATCAACCCTCATTCTTTCTTCTGCCATTTGTTTTTGAAAGTGCCTCTTTCCGTGAACTCACAGCTGGGTCCATCACACACTGCCAAATGGAGGCTGTACTTCAATCGTCCGCACTACTCCTCTCCAACACCCAGGAGGTTAGACACAGTGCTCGGAAGCTGAGCTGGAGGGTCACAGATGGGCTCACCCCACGATCTCTCACTCATAAGCATGGACATGTTACTTGGCTGTGCCCATCAGCCTGAGAAGGGAAGAAAACAAATGGCTGTATCTGGGGGTTGCTGGAGGCCTACATGAGGATGATGGGTGCATTTTGGGCCAGCTCACTGATGGTCACCCCCTGGCATCCAGTCCAAACATACTAACTATGGAGTTCGGGCTGGTTAGACCAGGTCATGGCTTGATTGGCTTAATCCAAATCATATGACCTTGGACATGTGACCTAGGTTGGTCCAATCAGAGTAAAGCTCAGTTCTTATCTTGGAAGGTTTGGAGCAGAAGGTCCTTTTTTACCCTGACAATACAATTGGTACTCAGTCAGTGTCCCCTGGGATTGGTTCTGGGATCCCTGAAGATACCCAAATCTGCAGATGCTCCAGTCTGTGATACAAAGTGGTGCAGAACTTGCATGTAACACTCACACTCCCATATGCTTTAAATCCTTTGTAGATTATTACACGCCTAGTACCACATAAATGCTATGTAAATCGTTGTTTTACTGAGCTGGTGTCTTATTTGTATTATTTTTTATTGTTAATTTTTTCCCGAATATTTTTAATCCTCTGCTGAGTCTACAGATGTGGAACCTGCGGATTGCAGAGTTCAGACTTTATCTCCGAGGCTTGTAACCCTCAGCCCTGAGCACTACTGGCTGCCAAGGAAGCCAGATGGAGGAGCAGCTGACTGTGGGAGGGAGAGGAGAAAACCAGAGCAGGACACCCCCCCCAAAGACATCCGAGCCCTCCAATGCCTCACATATGTAAGCGTGAAGTTCCTTTGATTCAAACACATTTCAAGTGTCTTTTCTGTTATTTGCAACCAAAAGCATTCTAACCAGAAGCACATACTTAGCCAGTGCTGGTTACTGTTATCAACTTAAGTGTTTAAATGACTAATTGAGGGTTGGTCTGTGGCTCTCCCTCTCTCCTAACTCCCTGGAGCAACCTGTCTGTCACTCAAAGTGAAGCTATGCTGTGGCACCACACGAACCTCCATGCCCTTCCCTGGGATGTTGCCAGAACATCATCACCACATAACCCACAGCCTCCACCTGCCACCCAGAGCACCCATCTCCACTCTCCAAGTAAGTGACTCAGGACAAATTCCTTTAGTAACACATGGGTCACTACAAAAGTTTTAAAACAGGCTGTTATGGTCCATTATTTCACTTCTAAGAAACACAGTCAGCCGCGTCCTTTCTGATTCTGTCCTGATTCCGCTCCTCGGCTTACTGTGTTGCTGGGAGGGCGTCACTTGTTGTCCACCTTGATTTTATGTTTCTTGATTTTTGTCTATCTCAACACTTCCGTATTAACCCATGTATAAAGTGCTGACTGCGTGCCACATGTGTCTGCTCTTCCCAGATTAAGTGTGAGGAGAGGAAGAAAACTGCTGCTCCTCCAGGAAGCTGCGTGGGGCCGGAGAGCCTCCAGCCTGCAAGCAGGCCCGGCACGCTCGCTGTGGGCGCAGAAGCCTGATGTCCCAGAGCAGGGAGGTGTCAGCCTCTCGGGGGGAAGGTAGTCTCCAGAAAGCATGGGCTCAGCACCAGCATCTGAGCAGCCCTTGTCTGGCCTTGGTGCTGCTCTGTTGGAAGAAAGCTTCTTTCCTCACCCCGCACCATGGTGGCCACGCACTCCCTCTGAGGAAGTCAAGGCAAGCTCCGGGGGAGAGTGCTTGGTGCCCCCAACAAACAGGGTCTGTCAGAGCCCAGGGGGTGCACGGCCCCTCCCGGCCTGGGCTGCCATCTTGGAGCTGTCTGGAGGGCGGCCCCCTCCTCCATCACGAGTGTGCCCCCTTCGTCAGACCAATTACAGGAGCACACTCCGAGTGCACTCAGTCATCACGACGTCAGCGTGACTTGAAATCCAATTCCTCTGAGTGGGGGGAGTGAGCTGGAGCCGGGGGTGGGGTGGGGAAGCTTCAGTAAGCAGAGCAGGAGCTGAGCTGGACGAATTGCCAATATAAATTCTTCCATCAACAAGCAGAAAACGTACTTATGACTTTATCATTGTACCCAGGGCTCTGCTGCAATTCATATCTTCCTCGTGGTTAATGATGTTCTAGGCCACTGATGCCACATAACACATTTCATCAATTCAGAGGGGAGGCTCCTGCCCAGAACATCAAAACCAATTTGTAAATATGGAGTGATGGATTTCATCAGTAAATTTATATCAGAACGAGGCAATAACGCTCCCACACAAATTAATATATCTTAGCAGGTGTTTAACTTTGAATATCCTGTTTTGAATATATATTACCTGATAATGTATATACGCTGAAAGCACTTTTTATTTCCACTCATTAAATCTCAATCAAACAAGTAATCACCCTAAACAGCAAAGGCACAGAAATCCCTTTTCTCAGCCCATCAAGAGGTGGCAGTTTATTGCGTTATAAAATAAATTAACGGCTAATACAATTTTTTTAAAACAGCAATAACAAAGCCAAAGGGCCATGCCCTGATGACGGATTCCCAGGGCAGGCTGGCACATGACTCCAGTTCCGCCCTTACTGGCTGACTTAGCCAGGCACATGTCTCCTCTCTGTAGGTGGGGATGACCACTTCCTGGGGTGGAGGGATTAAATGGATTAACACGTATGAAGCATTTAGAGCCGTGCCTGGCGTTATTATGTAGGTTGTCACGTTCTCATTTCATAAATGACATGAAAGAAAGAAGGAAGCAGGAAAATGCTTCACCCAGGGTGGGCCTGGGGACAAGGCCGACCCCTGTTCCCGCCTTCTCCTCCGGGTGTGACTCCTGGGACTCAGGAGTGATATGAAAATGTTGTGCCAATTTGGGGTGGGTTGCCTCAGCTCACCCATTCGAGACCATCCTGAGCAAGAGTAAGACCCCATCTCTCTAAAAAAATAAATAAATAGCTGAGCATTGTGGCAGGTGCCTGTAGTCCCAGGTACTTGGGAAACTGAGGCAAAAGGATCATTTGAGTTTGAGGTTTCTGTGAGCTATGATGCCACAGCACTCTACCAGGAGCAAGAAAGTGAGACGTAGTTAAAAAAAAAAAAGAGAGAGAGAGATTGCAGTTCAGTGTGACTGTTCACTTCTGTAAGGTGTCCTTTCTCCTGCCTTCTATTCTTCCCTCTAGAATTCTCCCTACCCTCTCTTCCCAGGAAATCTAGCTTCTTCAGAATTTCCCATTCAAAATTTTACCCTACCCTCAGCTGAGGGTACCCAGACACCCCCATGGACCCCCTTGCCCTCTGTTAATATGAGGACCCTTTTGCTTACCAGGCACTGACTACATTTTACTCCCTGCAGTCCTGCCCTTTCCCTGAAGGGGGAGCTGGAGCTCCTGTCGCTGGGGCTCTGCTCAGGGCCCAGGCCCTTTGCACATCCTTCCTGGTGGAATCCTCACAACCTGTGCTTTATAGCGGAGAAAAGTAAGTGTAAGAGAGGACTAAGTTGCTCAAGGCAGCGCAGCTATTAACACAGGAGCCAACACAGGCATCCCTGAGCCTACCACAGTGTCTGAACAGGGGTGCTTGATAGAGGCTTGGGGTGAACCCCAGTTTTGTGAGACCTGAAGCTTATACCACATCGGGAGTCTATTTAGAATTATGGACACATATAAGACAGGGCTTTGGGAGGTGCCCATGTCAGGGACCCTGAGGCTTCCCCTTCATTAGCTTCCCAGTAAATATGCCTCTGGGAAATGATTTGGTAAGTGAACAAATGAGGTACAAATATACATAATGTTAGAAACTAGTTCTGGTGCTAGTAACTTTCCCAAGAACACACAACTAGTAGGTCCTACCAAGGTTGAGGTAGGCTACCCCTACACCATCATGACTATGGCCCGGCGGTGTTGCAACCAGGTCAGTAGTCTATACCCTGCCACTAACCGCCTCATTACCTTAGGAAAGATTGATGCTCATCTGCAGTATATAAATTACCTCTCAAAATTAGGACTGCCAACACTGTACAACGTCATAACAAGGTCTGTGTGAATGTTGTGAATGAACTCCGGGAATATGGGGCACTTCTGCTGGGTGGCCACACACAGCAGCTCTGACCCCATTACTGGTCTTGACCTGTTTTGGTGTTGGTTCCTGGACAGAAGAGGAAGTAAAGAGGCTTCCACTTCTCCCATGACCTTACTCGTCTTGACTCATGGGAATTCAGTTAACTTAGTTGTGCCAGTTGTCAATGTATTGACAATTTCAAGTTCCAAATTAAAATTCCATTGCCTGCTCTGCAAAACTAGAGCTGGGCCCTGTACACATTTCTCCTTTGCTGCTGTCATAGTACTGTCCTTGCCAGCAGGGGGCACTGGAGGGATGCTGAATAAGGAAGGTGTTTTCTCTCTGGTCCTGGAGTGCATCTCTTAACCGGCTCCCACAGCTTGTGTGTTCTCCAGCACGGGCTTGTGTCCTGGCCAGTGGCCAGCAGGAGTAGCTCTCCCCAGCAAGCCTGAGAGCAGCTTTGCAGCAGCTTCTGAATGCAGCATCACCCTGTGGACAGCTTCCCGCATTTCTCAGAGAAAAGATTTCCATCAAGTTCTACTGGGGCAGCACCACGGCCACTTTCCCAGCACTGAGTCACTGCTGTGCTCTCTCCAACAGGTCTGGATCTCACCAGAGAAGGCCTCTTCCTTAGATGTTGTTTCAGCCCCCAGAGGAGTAGCTGCTGCTTATGTCTGTGATTCCTGCATTCCTTAGAGTTTACTTCTTACTATCCAATCATTTGGAGTAGTTCATAATTTTTCACATTAAACGTTCAGATTACTGCATGGTTCCTGCCTTCTGGCTGGACCCTGACTGATGCTCAGTTTCTATGGGAGTCGCTTACTGTCTGAAGCCGAGAGCCTTCTGTGCCTGACTCTCAGAGTTAGCTCTGCCAGTTCCAGAGAGCGGCAGGCTTCCCCAGCCCAGGCGAATTGCAGGGAAGAAACCTGCCTGAATGCTGTGATTCCCCACTCTGGTATGACAGTGATGCTTTGGGGATAATAGAGGACTAACACCAATCACCCAGCAAGCGTCACACATGAGATGTGTTTATATAATCCAATTAGAAAAATGGATACGTCAGAAACACATTGTGGTTGGGCGCTATACAGATAGGTTGAAGGATTAAGCTCAACATTAAAACCATCTCAGTCTTTATGAAACATTGTCCACTCAAAGCCAGAATGAGTGAGTCACTGGGGAGAGCTGGAAGAGACCTCAGGTCCACAATCAGCCCCCCTGCCCTGGGGTCAGTATTCTGCCCTGAGCCACAAAGATATTTACCTGTTTGCTCTCAAAGAAGGAGCAAAGGGAGATCTAACAAATGGGTGGGAGGGCCGGGAGGTGAGGACGGTGCTGTAACATGTGGCCTACCCCCTGCTCATGCCTGAAGTGGACCTGGTGACCAATGTACGTGTAGTGAGTGTGACCAGACAGACCTCACAGATGTTTAAAGGTCAAAGCATCTCGGCTTTTGATTCTCCTTCTCCATTTTATAGATGAGGAAACAGGCCTGAGAATCTGAAGTCACTTGAGTAAGCTCCACGTCCAGTCCTGTGGACTCGAATAGGACAGGCATTGCTCAGAGCAAATGACGAGACCCGGGGTGACATCTCTGATGTCTGCTGACCTTTGGACAATCGTAAAATGTAAAATGTACACACACTCCATCTTAGATGGCATATTCCTCTTCACCCAACTTTAAAATAAAAATAATTTATTAAACTTTAAAAAAAAAAAATCAAAGTTCAGGCCCTGCCTTTTACAACAGATGTAGACCCCAGAGACTCAGGGAGGTCTTGGATTTGGATAGCTCTTTTCCCTTGAACTTGCCCCCATTCCCCTCCCTGAACATTTTCCACCAAGGCCCTGCAGGCTGGACACAGGGATACTCAGGACCTTTCTCCAACTGACTGGTAAAGTTATTACTGAAGAGAGCAGCAGGGTTGCTTGCTGCATCCCCGCCCCCAGCCACGCTCTCCCGATTACCTGGGGTACACATACAGGTTGTAATAAACTAGCACAAATTTAGTGGCTTGAAACAACATCAGTTTTTAGTCACGACTCCTGTGCGTCTCAGAAATCCAGGCTCAGCTAATTTCTGCTTTAGGTCTCACGTGGTCACAACCAAGACATTTGCAGGGCCCTGTTGCTTTCTGGCAGACTCCATGTCAGGGTCATCCAGGCTGTTAACGGAATTGAGTTCTACCTGGTCCTAGAACTGTTTCCTTGCTGGCTCTCAGCCGGGGATGGCTCTTGGATTCCAGAGGCCACTTGCATTGTCTGATTCCTCAGCCCCATCAAAGCCACAGCCCCCAATCCAAAACCAGGAGCCTTTCTGATCCCCTGTCCACCTGCTCCCTCCTGCTTTCGTCTTTCCCCAGATCTTCCTGACTCTGGCCAGAGAAATGCGTCTGGTATTTTTTTTTTTTTTTTTTTTTTTTTTTGATGTGTCTGCTTTTAAGGGCCCAAGGGATGGAATTAAGCCCATCTGGAAAATCTAAGAAAATCTCCTTATTTTAAAGTCAATTGATGAGTCATTTAATTCTATCTACAAAACCCCATTACAGCAGTACCTATTTGGATAACCAGGGGTGGGAATCTGGGAGACACCCTTAGAATTCTGCCAGCCTCACCTGGCAGGGAGCTAGTGGGAAGTGAGGGTCCCCGAACCAAAGGAGAGGAGAGGCCGCTGGGGGCCTCAGTCTTGGGGGTCTCTTGGGCCATCAGATCTGGTGGCAACCCCCTTAGGCAGCTCAGTCCCCACCACGCTGACCCCTTCTTAGGCATCAGCAGTCAGTCACTATGCCCAGAAGGCTCCCTCTAGGACGGGGGCAGGCCCTCCTCCTGCCGTCCTCTGCAGAGTGAGGGCACCAAGTGTGGCTCATGGTCTGAGATCCCTGGTCCTCCAGAGACCAAGAAGGAACAGTAGGCCAGAGCAGTTCTCAGTTTACCCTGAGTCCACGTGGCGTCTCTGCCTATCCAACTGGCATCAGAGGCACTGAAGTAGCTCTTGCATAGTTCCCAAATCATTTTTTCAAAAATGAAAAGCAAGCATTTGACAAAATCTGGGATTTGTAGTAAAATGACAAGAATAGAACAAAAAATTCTCATATACCCTTCACCCAGCTTCTTCAAAGTTAATATTTTACTCCATTTACCCATAATCTCCTCTCTCAGTCTCCCTCCTGGCCTTCCTCTCATACTTCAGGTTGCTGTGTTGTCACCAGCCCTCTGGCAGGGCCCACGTGACATGGTGAGGGCCAGAGCAGCCCCCAGGGAACTGTAGCCTGCGGACGGCCACGAGCGTGAGAGTGGAAGCCCGTCCTTCAGCCAAAGGCCACAAGCGTGCGTGTGGAAGCCCGTCCTTCAGCCAACGGACACGAGCGTGCGCGTGGAAGCCTGTCCTTCAGCTAACGGACCCGAGCGTGTGCGTGGAAGCCCGTCCTTCAGCCGACGGCCACGAGGGTGCGCGTGGAAGACCGTTCTTCAGCCGACAGCCACGAGGGTGCACGTGGAAGCCCGTCCTTCAGCCGATGGCCACGAGGGTGCGCGTGGAAGCCCGTCCTTCAGCTAACGGACATGAGCGTGCGCGTGGAAGCCCGTCCTTCAGCCAATGGCCACGAGTGTGTGCGTGGAAGCCCATCCTTCAGCCAACGGACACGAGCGTGCGCGTGGAAGCCCGTCCTTCAGCTAACGGACACGAGTGTGTGCATAGAAGCCCGTCCTTCAGCCGACGGCCACGAGGGTGCGCGTGGAAGCCCGTCCTTCAGCTGACGGACATGAGTGTGCGCGTGGAAGCCCGTCCTTCAGCCGATGGCCACGAGGGTGTGCGTGGAAGCCCGTCCTTCAGCCAACGGACACGAGCGTGCACGTGGAAGCCCGTCCTTCAGTCAACAGCCACGAGTGTGTGCATGGAAGCCCGTCCTTCAGCCGATGGCCACGAGGGTGCGTGTGGAAGCCCGTCCTTCAGCTAACAGACACGAGCGTGCGCATGGAAGCCCGTCCTTCAGCCGACGGCCACGAGGGTGCGCGTGGAAGCCCGTCCTTCAGCTCACGGACACGAGCGTGCGCGTGGA
>CAUYPK010096930.1:0-12721 GCA_963574355.1 Loris lydekkerianus
ACTTTGCTAAGGAGAATATGTTCCAGCTCCATCCATGTAAACATGAAAGAGGTAAAGTCTCCATCTTTCTTTAAGACTGCATAGTATTCCATGGTATACATGTACCACAATTTGCTAGTCCATTCATGGGTCGATGGGCACACTTGACCTAATTTTCATAGATTGGACATGGACCACACACACATATCAGTACAGTTGGCCTAATTCCTTACGTTGACCACATGTTGCCCAGTTTGTTAGAGTTCCTTGGGTGGTCAATTTACAGAGCTTCTATTTGGGGGATGAAAACGTGTATATGAATATAAAAGACAATTCAATATGACTGAAGCACTAAGTTGGGTAGAATAAACACAAGCTTCTCATGGCTTGGACCCACAATTTATCTAACAGAACATGGACTAGCACTGGATAAATATTTGACAATTAGATGTTTTAAACAATGACTTACAATAGAACGTAAAATAATGAGTATTGTAGAATAAATTGTTTCTGGAAGTGAACTTTACAAAAAGGAACAAATAAGCAAGCAGGATGAGGATAGAAATGTATTTCCAATAAATAATGCAAAATTAACAGACATGGATTCCTAGAGTGAAGACCAGCCTAATTCAAATAGAATTGTGTTTATTTTGTTTCAATAAAATATAATAAAGCAGATATTCTAGGTTCTGATGATACAGAAATAACCAAAGAAAGCTCTTTTCAGGTTTCCAGGATGCCCCTGGTCTAGTGAAGTCTTAGTGAGGCTCTTAGTTAGAGATTAAGGTTCACGGGGATGGCAAACTCAAATGAAAGAACCTTTGAAGTCTAGACCAAGAGTTTCAATATCATATAATCTAACAATGGACACTTTTCATTATAATAGAGCTATAATAAAAATCATAAAAATAATTTTTAAAATATTCAAATTATAAGGTAAATAAGGAGAGATCAAACACTGCCATTCCTACTTTAGGTACATAGTTAAGATTCTTTCAAGTTGTATCTTATTTTTGTGAACATATTGATTGATGTTTCTTATTGTAAAACTACTATATTGAGGATATTCACTGTGTCTATTCAGTACATAATTCCTGTGTGGACAATATAGTCCACTAAAAGTAAACAGGAGGGGTAAGCTGCCTTCCATTGGCACACTGGTTACTGTGTAGTAATATCTGAGAATTTTCACACAGCATCTGAACCCATGATGTAGCTTAAGAGGTATTGCAAGAAGAAGGCAAGTGATCATAAAATTCTTTGAAGGGATGATGTTCCATGAATACAAAGCCTTCTTATTTTTATCAGAAATTATCATTTGACACAATCTTGATGCTTGCTTTTTAGGCAGCAAATTTTGGTAAAAATTACTCACTGTCATTACCTTGAGAATGCTTCAGTTTCTTCGTCTCTAAATTTTTATATTAAAAGAAAAACACACCTATCAAGGGTTCAGGGTTAGGCAATAAAAAGGCAAATTTTAGCCTATGAAATATTTTGAAAAAAATATATAATAAGAAGCAATATTCCATGGAAAGGAATTAACCTAATAGGTTAGACACACACCAAATAAACTGGTGACTTTCCTAGACTGTCACAGGTAAGTACCATGAGATGACTTAAGTCAAGGGTCAGCTGGGACAATGCTGTAGCACACAGACTTACAGGCCTGTGTTATGTCACCCTATTGATTCAATCCCTGTGGCTAGCATTAGCGGGTAACCAAGAGTGTGTGCCATTATCACAAGATTGGTAGGGAAAGACAGCAAATTAGGGAAATTTATAGATGGGCCTGATACCACATATTCCAGATTATCAGCACCTGGTATTGGTGTTAAATAAAACACTTTCCAACTGTTTCCATAGCTTTTTTGCATCACTGCTGAACAACATTGTATTCTATAGACTGCATTTTAAGTCCTGCTGTCATAATGATAGTGACTTACTCTATTTCAAAGGTGAGGTACAAGTAACAGGTGACACTGTGCTGAAAATAGTTTTTATAAAGCAGAAATTATTTAAAATTAAGTAATCGTTTTTATTTTCCCATTTCCTGATTTCTAATGGGGTTTACTTGAAATCTGGTATGATTTCTTTTCAAAGCATTCACAAAGCCAGGTTATGATTGAACAGGAGATTTTAATAACTTCAAATAAGCAATGAGTTTCCCTTCACATCTATATAAGCTGCAGGTGTATTTTCCTGACTTCTCCCTGTGTCCATCTTCAATATTACTAAGCCTTTAAAAAATATAAGAGGAGAAGAAATTGATCTGAATCCTGTGAAATCCACTTTACTTCAAACCTATAAGTCTTTATGGTAGACCAGTTCAACAAGAAAAATTTAGTCTTGCACCTGGAACAAAATTCAATTTTGTGGCACAGTATTGTCCAAGGATGTGTAATCAACAGCATTGGGAATTTGGATTTCAATACATGGAAATAAGTGTACTATGAGATTTAGTAGCATAGTAGGGTGGATACCTTCTTATATCTCTGAAACATAAACATGGTAGCTCTTCCTGCTGTCCTTTTTTGCTTTGCCCTGAATCCTGATCAGGGTTTTTATTGGTTGCTTTTAATAGTTATTAGGTGCGCAGTGTTTTTCTTGGCAACCATGGAGAGAAGGACACGAGTTCTCAGATGTCAAACAGTAGGTAACGTTTTACAAACTCCTATTTTTGTCTTAGGATTTTCAAGATTCATAAAAAGATGACATTCAGTGTGAAGTCTCTGACGCCTGTTTTTTACTGCTGGCAAAACTGTAAAAATGTACACTACTTCCCCTCAACACTTGGTCTTCTCAAGTCTGATGGATTTAGCATTTTAAAATGAGAGCTTTGCTTTTCATTCTGAGCTTTGTTTTCAAAATGATGCTAAATAAGTTAATATGGAGAAAAACCTTCAATAAATAATCTTGTAGTGTTAGGTAGCTATTTACTTTCTTTGGTGAAAATAATTTCTGTGTTTTTCACTTTTGAATTACATTATTTTAGACTTAAGAGAAGGAGTTTTAATATGAAATATCCTGCATTTTAAATACTATTTAATCATGATTTGCTTCCTTGGGGATTATATCATCATGTGATTTAATTGGGTATATACCCTAAGGGGGAGCATATTTCAATTATAAAATATCTCCTCCAGAAAGCATAATGGTTCAATGATTTATTTCAGGATGCCATTATAAAATGGCTTAGTCGACCGGAATTTGAATACCATAGAGTTAAAAAATATAGCATAGGTACCCCCAAATGCATGAGAAATAAACATAAGTGCTTTTGTGCTTACACACAAAAGTCATATTTATATATATATACATATTCAGTCTTTGCATAATACTTCAATTATTATATCTTGAAAAAAGAACTTAGCTAAGAGCTATGAAACATTTATATTATTATCTCCTCAAAAAGTTCATTTTTGGACAAGTATTTGGATAGGGATTAACTTAATCAGAGATTTTGAATCTTCTTTACTTTAATTTTAATCTCTTTTTAAAAAATATGTCTGAATCTTTAAAAGACCTAAACCTGTAGTCACAAAGCACTGCTTCAAAAAAGGGAAAGAGAGAAAAAAAAAGAAGGGAAAGTTTTTAAAGCAGCCACCGGCTGTAAGAGAGATAGTGCAGGCAGCAGATTTGTGACGGAGTGGAGCATGAAACCCATCAGCTGATGAGTGAAAATCCCTGGTTTCTAATTAATCGAGGTACACAGGCCAAGGGATGAAGAGGATCAGGGAAATGAAATCAGGAAAAAGATACCATCAGTCATTTCTGCGGCCCATTGTCATACTTCAGAATCTGCTGTAATGAATCACTCAGGCATTCCACAGATACATTCAAATGGTGAAGAAAATTCATTGTCCGGTGAAGAGCGTTTGATAAAAATCTTTCTTTTCCCCCCCTCTTTGTCAGAAGCCTATGATCAGAAAAGGAAATCCAGACAGCACAACAGGTGTGCTTTTTGCAAGCCTGGTGAAATCTGCAAATGAGCCAAATATGGAAGAATTCTTTGTACTAATTTTTTTTCCCCAAAAATGTGTACGGGAATGGTGGTGGGCTAGAGCACCCAGGGAAGGAGACTCTTGTCATTAAAAAGGATTGCAAAAAAATGTTAAGGTTAAGGGACAGAGGAGCCGTTGAGAAATGAATGTTTCTGTAAAATCTTAACTAGGGAAATTAAGGACAATATTTGGAAAGGTAGTAATAGTTCATTTAACTTACGTATGCAGAGAGACATTTCCTTTGAAAGACAATTAACCAATGAAGAAATCATTATGCATTACATCCTGGCTCTGATCAGAAAAAAAAAACCTCCTCCTCAAAGTTAGACAGCTGCTCTTAGGCTTCCTAGAGAACGTGTTTCCTTTAAAGTCAGTGAGACCCATGATGAGTGTACATTTCAGCCTGAAGGTTTTGTTCAAAGATTTCCGAATTCGGGCCTGAATTCCTCCTGGGTTACAGCTCACTTTTGTGGTGGTCATGTATTTTAATGGAGAAAATATTCAGAGTGGCCCCTAAGACCCAGTATCTGTGTATTTAGACTCAGCTGCGACATTGTGACCCACAACAATCCCTGGGAGCACCTCCAAGTGCTGCCTGGCATTAGGTGACATGCAAAGATAATTGTTTTCAAATAATCAGGTACTATACTGAGACGTATAAGGATGGCTGATTCATTTTAAATTTAATTACTATAATATAGGGCTTCGCTATCTATATTATCAATCACCAAGACACTTTGGAGTTGATAATATTAAAATTGCAACAATAATGAGAATTCTACTTCATGATGAAAATAATTTTAATCATGGGTAGATTACAAATCCATTTACAGTTACGGTTACTGAGAATTCTATTATCTACCTTCTCTTGTAAAAGATGTTAAGACATGTTTTCAGGAAGTATAAAAGATTATAGAAGTATGCTGCGTCTATAAAGTTCCGAGCACAGGCTTGAGAATGCTTCCAGGGAAGAATGCAGGGCAGAGGAGGCAGCTGTGATGACAGGTGGGCATAAAGCCTTCTGTCTTTCTGGCTCTGTTTACTTTGTACTTTCAGTCAAAAAATATTTTTGAAAACCTTCTGTGTAACAGGCACTGGGCTGAGTGCTGGGATGCAGTGCTGCTAGTGGCCTTCACGGTCTGGTTTGCTGAGCTGACCTCTCTAGTCTTGAAGATGTTTGGGGTTTTAAATGGCTTCCAAGGGAAGGCAGTGCATGAGCAATGGGCCTAGGCAGATTGGTCCTCAACTCCAGCTGAACATTGGAATCAGCTGGGAAGTTAAAATTATATAAATACACACACACACACACACACACACACACACACACACATTCTTCAGGCCCCATCCTTAAAGTGTTGGTGTTAGTCTGGGGCTCAAGCATAAGTGGTTTTAAAAAGCTCCCCAGAGAATTCTGTTGTCAGCCAGCGTTAACAGCAACAACAGAACACTGGACTACCCAACAAGAACAGTATCTGAAGAGTCACTGCTTTGGATGTTAATTGAGATGATTCTCTGCTCATCTGGGAAGCCTTCAGAATATTGTTTTCTAGGGTCTGATGAAATCGAACTGGCTCTTGATATTTTAATCCTAGAAAAATATCAGTTTCTCAGGAGCTCTTATTCAGTAATTTATTTCGCAAAGGATATAGAACTTCCCATAGTACTTCATAAACATCTTTGCTAATTCTGACTTAATCTCCCATTCTAAAATCAAAAAATAACTAAATTTCGTCTGATACTTCATCCAAAGCCAGAGTTACTTATTGCTGCTCCTTGGTTATGCAGTATCTTTTATCCAGGATTTTCTAAGGGGTAGATTTTATTATAGTGACTGCACTCAAGAAGCTGAGTTAAAGAGATACTAAATATGTCTGTGGGGACAGACGGGGAGGAAGGCGCTGGGAACTCAATGGTAATGGATGGCCAAATTATCCCAGCTGTATTCCCCTGTTTGGTGTGGCTGTGCTCCAAAGTTCTTAATAAAATGTATTCTGCCTTGAGGAATCTGTGGTCTGTTTATGCATTTGGACAAATCTTCATACAGGGACACACACTTGAGAAATATTTATCATGTGTTTCTTACTCTATCTTGCATATCTATTTATAAAATAATGACATAAAAATTATATCTACTGTCACAATTATAATTTTCTCTTCCTCATATTTTGTTCTCTTGTTCTTTCTTTACTGGGATTTTCTTTCTTTCCTCTATCTTTCTTCACCTTTAACCCCCACTTGAATATTTTTTTTCCCCCTATTTTACTGTCCTTCCTTTCAGAAACTAACAAAGTCACTAATGACAAATGTCTTCTGAAATTTACTTGATCCCTTTACTGAGTCTTTGTGATAATATTCACATGTACTAGAGTATGTGTGGATGTATCCATATGCATAGACATGGAAAGAATTAGTTTCTAAAAATCAGTCTATTATCATCACTGTCTCTTAAAACATTTCCCACAAGCGTGTAAACTGCGCCCCATACTGGTTCCCTGCTTTGGTGGAACTCTATGAATAAATTACATTTCTGGAGTCTGCCAGCTTTCTAATTCAGTTTTCTGCACTTTGGAACTACATCTGCCCTTCATGTGTTGCATAATTTTTGTCTTTCCAGGTTTATTTTTATCCTTCTTCTTTCTCTAGTTTACTAATAACGCTGCAGGAAGAAGTGGCCTCTCTCATGGCTGGAGAGCTTCTTGGGGCTATGTCTGTAATTAGGTCAAATTATTTGAGTGATAGTTAAATGGCAAAACCTACTTTGATGGCATTCAGTCAGGAGATCGTTATTTAACATACATGTTTACGTTCTAGTTCTCAGAATTAGAAAACACGTGGCTACAAATGTGAGATTAGATTAGATTTTCTTTAAAGCGATAAACTCAGTTCACTGTAATATTTTTTGGCATTTAGACAAATATAAAACATTGAGCTGTCAGATTTTACAATGGCAACGCAGAATTGTGAATTCTGATCTTTGGGCACACACATTACAACTACTAACAGTATACACTTGAATTTATAAAATAAGTTGGCAAAGGGAATAGAAACAAAAGTTGTAAATAAGTTAAATCATTTGGGAGGACAGCACAGCCCACCATTTTAATCCAGCCATTTTGTAAGATGAAGGGTATGTGGCTGTGTTTCCTGGAAAGTGACCAGAGAGTCCACAGGTGATCAATTCCAAAGCCCCCCCTGGAGTCAGCCCTTTAAATATTTATCATATATGTATGTATGTTTGCTTGGATCATGATAAGGTACCAATCTGGGATTTTTGGAAACTGAGCTGGAATGTCACCTGCGACATCCTCTGATTTGGACTGGGTTCAGAAGCCGTGCCTTGAGAGGCCAAAAGAGAAAGAGAGGGTGAGCAGAGAAGCAAGCAGGAATGGACAGCCCGTGTCGCCAGCTCTAATATCCCACTGCAATTATTTTGTGGACATCCACTCCTTGCCTGCACAGGAGATAGGGCTATAAGTGTATGTTATTTTTTAATTACAGGGGGGGTAGAAAAAATCCTGATGATGGGCTGGAAGGTGCCATTGCATTGTTATTTTTTCCTCTCCCTTCGTTTGCTGATTATGTGAGCCGGGCTCCTTTGCTAGCCGATGATAAGCAGAATTTCCATGTTCTCTGCATAATTAATCCATCTCTGCCTCTCTTCATGCCAACTCGCCCGTTATCGCCGGCACATGCCTGAATTGCAAAAGAATCCGCTCTTCAATTGGAACTTATTGATATTCTAAGAAAAAAAAATAGAGAAGGGGGAAAAACTGAAAATCCTTAAGTTTAAGCCGCAGATTTTTAAATGGATTAATTTCGCTGCAATCGCAGCCATCTAAGGCGGGAAGGCAGGCAGAGCAAATTGAAAGCGTCTCCATGTTTGCAGAATTGGGTCCAGAACGCTGAAATGTACTGGCACAGCTCTCTTTTAAAGTCAGAAAATTACCATTCATTTACATCACATGAAATACTTTTTTTATGCTAGAAATATTCAAGAGACGTTCTTTAAATGCCTGCTAATGCTTGATAACATTTCTAACTTTCAACGTTTTGCTAGACTTTGATATGACATGATAGGAATGCCTTCCAGTAGAGAATATTATATCTCTCTTTATCAAATACTAGATTACATCATCTTTTTCTTAATCATTCCCAAGTAGTCTTTAAACAATGAAGTCTGTCATTGGCTATGTTGGATTTTATGTGCTGATGGAAGTCAAGGTTAGTCATTTATTTTTATGAGTCTACCTACAAATGAAATGTTTGTTTTTATTTAATTTTTCTTCAAATACCTAGAGACCTTGGACAGAAATAATAACAATCATAATAATTTCTCAGTACCCCTTGTTTTGACTATTTTTCTCGGTCTTATGATAAACTCCTATTTCTGAGAGACTCGATTCCTTCTCATTTTCACTCGTAAATAGTTACACTTTGAAATCTACTTTGACTCAGAAAAATGTCAGTAGTTGGAGACATCCTACAAAGCATACAGTTCAAGAAGCACATATACAGAAACTTTTACTCCCAGGATTTTTGCCTTTTCCAGAGACAGTTAATTAATCTTGCTTAGTAGTTAACATTTTTTCTTTTTTCTTTTGAAATACATTGTTTGTTAATTCCCTGATTCCTGGAATTGAGCACTTGCCAGGACTGAAAGTCTCCCTCACACTCTAGTTTAGCTTCCACAAGGCGTTCCTCCTGCGGTTAGATGCTCGCAAAGCTGCAGTTTGTGCTGGTCTGCAAGACAAGGTTGATGTGCTTTTCTAGCTTAGAGAGAAGGGTTGCTAATATCCACCAAGAGAAAAAAGGTGAATTTGAATATCTAAAAATATTCACTATTAAGGAGTTTCTATGCATTTTGAACTCAGTTGTACTTCAAAGGGAACAATAATAATTTTTAAAATACCAGCTTAGGTGAGAGGTACATTACTTGAGGAAAATGAAACAGGAAGCAGTGATATTCTTTGTAGGTATTTGTTTCAGTTACAAAACAAGGATCTTTATAACTACAGGCCATCTCAACATAAAATACTGCCCCTGGAGTACAGAAGTCTGCCCTATTAGTGGGTGGTTTCAATATGGACATTGTATTTTTTTCCTCAGAAATGAACTAAAATGAATAAGGAGGTAAGAAACATATTTAAGAGGAAAATGTCGTAGTCATAGTAAAATAATTGGGAAAGTGACAATGACTAGAAACATAAGAACAATTGCATGATAGAATTTTAACTTAATCATCTTTGGTATAAAATCTTATATAATTCTTAGGCTACCTAGAGCTTGGAAATAGAGTAAACTGCTAGTTGCATATTGAGTAATTTTGTACAGTCAGCTAAACAGTTTAAAGCAATTGTAAAAATGAAATGAAAAATGACCCTTCTTAAAATAGATGTAGCAAAAACATTTCAACCATAAATAACAATTTCAGTGACCTTGTATACTCAAGCCTTTCACTTAAAGGCCTGTATTAAAAGGATTTGAAAATAGCAGGTGTATTTGGGGAGAGGAGACGTCTCCTTAGTATTCTGTTTTGAAAAGAAAAATTGCAATTTAAAACTCAAATACATGTTATCTGCTAGGGTATGTATTTAGTGCATATTTTAAATAGTCTGTATAGCATGGTTATAAAAATATTGATTGGAAATTTATATTTTTATAAACATTACATCTTATACTTCCAGTCTGAAATCATGATTTTTCTATATATAATTAAGTTATAAATTAGTTCATATAGTTTTTTAACACATTGTTTTCTTGTGAAACATTATTTATGCTGGTTTCACTCTTCTAAATCCACTAGGTATTTTAAATAAATTTAAGGTATCCCATTTCTAATCATTACCATATGTGCAGATCAGAGCAAGAAGAGTGATACAAATGGTTTCGAGATGTTCTGTGTCAGATGCCAGGCTCAATCAAACAGCAGTGATTCACTATGAAGTTGTGACTATGAATATGATATGAATTAGCTATTTCACTGAAAAAAGCTAGGATACTGACATGGATTTATACATGATGAACTGACTTATAATAGAAACAACTGAATGCAATTTTTTTCTTTTAATTTTAAGGATGAATTGAAAAGTGAAGAAGGCTATTACAAATGATTTTTTTTTTTGAGCGTCAAAAATCACTAAATAGTTCTCTTTTCTTGACATTAGGAAAATGAGTGACAGCCCTTTATTTGTGTTGTGCATGATGGATGGATCCTTCATCATCCCCTTCTCTTTTCTTTTTTCTTCGTAATTGGATGGAACTGAACTGTTCACCACCTCTAAGTTGGCATTTTGTTTATCAGATACCACCACCTTCTAATACTCAAACCTCTCTTATGCTCATTCCCAATAGTTAAACATATCAGCTACCTCTTTCTCATGATACAAAGATGTCTTCAAAAATAAAATACTTAATGATGCTTTCTTTATTCTTTACCTTTTCTTGCTTTAACTCTAGGTGGTTTAAGCGCACTCAGTCCTGGAGAAAACTTAACATACCTGAACACTTTTCCCTTTTCTGTTCAATTCTCTTCTTGGGGGCAAGATTCTTGTGATAAGGGAAAAGATTCAAAGAACCTTGGATCTTTTGTGCCCAAACGCTCCAATATACTGTTTTTCACTGCAGCTGCTTATAAGATATCACCAGGACTTGCTGAATATTGGTATTTATTAAACTAAAGGCAGCCTTTGAGAACCTTCTATTCATCCTTGCACCAAGGGATTGGAATTTTGTTACTTACCTAAATGTGTTAAGTAGTTTTTGCACAGCAACTGTGTGCTGTAAAATCTCCAGTTTGTTTAATTCTAACAAAATACATTCTGTTAGCATAAAGTTATTCTTTTTTATTATTATTATTGTTTGGGATTTATCAAGCATACAAAGAATTAGGTTACACTGATTGCAGTTGTTAGGTAAAGTGTCTCTTATAATTGTGTTCCGCCCCTAAGAGGTGTGTCATATACCAGGATGCCCCCATCACCCTCCCTGCTCCCTGCTCCCTGATCCCTCATTCCCCTATCACCCCAACTTGTATTAGATCATCTACTGCCTTCACATCACAAAGTCTCAAAGCTGTAGATGCTGGCATGGATGTGGAGACAAGGGAACACTTACACTGCTGGTGGGACTGCAAACTAATGCAACCTTTTTGGAAAGAAGTATGGAACATCCTCAAAGAACTCAAATTTGACCTCCCATTTGATCTTGAAATCCCATTCCTAGGCATCTACCCAGAAGAAAAAAGACACTTTTATCATAAGCATACAGTTATTCTTTCGTATGAACCTAGAGCTCATTTCTTTAAAGATACTTGAAGATATTTTCCTTATTGGTGATTCTGAAGTATAAACATCTTACTCATATTTTTATTAATATCAATAATTATTACATTAAATTTCATTGATATAATGATATATAGAGGTATTAATATTATTTCTGTATTTTAAAATAGTTTAATTACAGTCTCTCAGGGAACAGTGTGGACAGTGTCTCACACTTTGGCTAGACTGCAGTGGCATCATCATTGCTCATAGCAACCTCAAACTCCTGGGCTCAAGCAATCCTCCTGTGCCAGTCTCTTAAGTATCAAGGACTACAGGCATGAGTCACCACACCTGGCTCATTTTTCTATGTTTTGCAAAGACAGACTCTCACTCTTGCTCAGGCTGGTCTTGAACTCCTGACTTCAAACGATCCTCCTGCCTCAACCTCCCAAAGTGCTGGGATTATTGGCATTAGCCACTGCTGTTGGCCAATATTTAACCCCAATATGATTCCCAACCTTAAAAGTCTCCTTAGAAAATATTTCATGGCCTTGTAGATATTAACTATAGTGTTTATTAAACAAAAGAAGTGTAGGTATTTTCTTTAAAACCATTTTCTTTCTAAAGAAAAGACACCTGTTCTTTCTAATTCTAAATGTTCATTTATCTTTAAGACATTAATAATGAAAACTTATTTTCCTCATTTGTTATGATTAGAAAAATATTACCTAAATCAAAAAGGTTTTATGATAAACATGAAAACAGTATCTTCTCTAAAGTATAGACAGTGTCAAGTGCCATTTGGTTCTTATTTTATAAACTATTGGAAGACATGGGGGAGATGCAGGAAGTATTAGCACGTGTGTATGGACATGTGCACATTCTGTCTCTTACATGTAGCTCGTATTTCTATTCAAACATTGGGTAAAATGAAAAAATTTCTTTGCATTTTTTTAGATACTTCAAAAAATAGCCAACATAGTTTCCTAAAATAATTTCTCCATATTTAATGAAGATCTTACAAAAGATAAAATATTAGAGAAGAAATAAGAATTTATTAGGGTTGGGCACCGTGGCTTGCACCTGTAATCCCAGCACTTGGGAGGTCAAGGCAGGTGAATTGTCTGAGCTCACAGGTTCGAGACCAGCCTGAGCCAGAGTGACACCTTGTCTCTAAAAATAGCCGGGTGTTGTGGAGAGCTCCTGTAGTCACAGCTACTCGGAAGGCTGAGGCAAGAGAATCGCTTAAGCCCAGGTGATTGATGTTGCTGTGAGCTGTGATGCCACAGCACTCTACTGAGGGTGACAAACAGAGACTCTGTCTCAGAGAGTGAGAGAGCAAGAGTGAGAGAGGAAGGAAGGAAGGAAGGAAGGAAGGAAGGAAGGAAGGAAGGAAGGAAGGAGAGGGAGGGAAGGAGGAAGGAAGGACGGAAGGAGAGGGTGGGAAGGAGGGAGGAAGGAAGGAAGGAAGAACGG
>CAUYPK010096931.1:0-50456 GCA_963574355.1 Loris lydekkerianus
ATCCACGAATGGATTAATAAATTGTGGTATATGTACACCATGGAATATTATGCAGCCTTAAAGAAAGATGGAGACTTTACCTCATTCATGTTTACATGGATGGAGCTAGAACATATTCTTCTTGGTAAAGTATCTCAAGAATGGAAGAAAAAGCATCCAATGTACTCAGCCCTACTATGAAACTAATTTATGGCTTTCATATGAAAGCTATAACCCAGTTATAACCCAAGAATAGGAGGAATGGGGAAAGGGAGGGAAGGGAGGGGGGAGGTGGGCAGAGGGAGGGTGATTGGTAGGGTTACACCTGCGGTGCATCTTACAAGGGTATATGTGAAACTTAGTAAATGTAAAATATAATTGTCTTAACACAATAACTAAGAAAATGCCAAGAAGGCTATATTAACCAGTATGAGGAAAATGTGTCAAACTGTTTATAAAACCAATGTATGATGCCCCATGATTGCATTAATGTACACAGCTATGATTTAATATTAATTTTAAAAAAAAGAAAGAGACACAGATCCTTAAAATTTTACTTAAAATAACAGGTCTATTGAGGTTGGATATCTACCTTAAAGTACAAAGGGGAAATGAATTAAATTAGTAGGTTCTTAAGACTAGTAAAGGAGGTGGAAATTTGAAATCATTATTTAGGTAATTCATGAATTAATACTTGAGGCCAGCAGTGTAATATGCCCAAAGGCTCTTAAAGATTACAATTCATAAAATATTTTTAAAAATTGTTGAAATGTAAGTTTCATGAAAAAAGTTGTTTTCAAGGACATTTTTATATTTGACTGACAAGCAGAACAGGATGCTTAGAGTTTTATATTTCTAGCCTAGTCTTTATACATGAAAAAAAAGTACAATAGAATATTTTGTGCATTTTCTCACCATAACACTTTATTACAGCAAATCAAATAAACCAGACCTCTAAGCTGAATTGCAGTTAAAAAAAAAAAAAGCCCAAAAACATAGAATCTTCGATATGAAGGCAGATTATAAAATTTGATAAGTAATCTCTTTCACATAATAAGTGAAGGCATTAATCAAAAACCAAGGATGTGTAAACTAAAAGTGAAATTCTGAGCACCTGCCTTCAACTGGACAGACCTGTCTTGGCTATGGAGACCCCAGAAAAATCTTGAAACTGAGTTTCTAGCCATAAAGGAAGGGGAGAAGTGTGTCAGACACACCTCCTCATATCCCTCCCTTGTGAAGCTTAGACTCTACAACTGAGCAGGTTTACTGTTAAGGTACAGATCATAATACTGAATAAAGAGGGGCACCCATAGCTCAGTGGTTAGGGCACCGGCCACGTGCTTTGGGGCTGGTGGGTTTGAACCCAGCCAGGGCCTGCTAACAAAACAAAACAAAACAAAAAGCCAGGTATTGTGGTGGGCGTCTGTAGTCCCAGCTACTAGGGAGGCTGAGGCAAGAAAATCGCTTGAGTCCAAGAGTTTGAGGTTGCTGTGAGCTGTGACACCACGCCACTCTACCGAGGGCTACAAAATGAGACTCTGTCTCAATTAAAAAAAACAAAAAAACTGAAAAAACAGACTTATTTTGGCAAAGAGATATTTAAATACTACAGACAGGAACTAAGTTCCATACAAGACAGAGGTTAAGTGAGGCCTGCAGACCATCAATTTGCTTAACAGATCACTTTGACTGGTATATGGTTATATTGCTCTGTGAATAATAGATTTCCTTATTGTAAAACATGTCTTCCTATTGATTCTAAGCTTTTAGACAAAGCTTTATTTCTTTTAAAGAATTACAAATAAAAGAATGAATCTCTAAATACTCCACCTATAATATTTCCTCCCCCTTACAACTTTACTGAGTTTATCAGTTCTAAGACTTTAGGGGTCCTCAGGTTTTTCTTCATACATATAAGATCATGTCATCTAGAGAAGGGGAAAATTTGACTTCTTCTTTTCCAAACTGGACGCCGTTTATTTTTCCTCCTGCCTGATTGCTCTGGGTAGGTTTTTCATACTATGCTGAGTAAGAGTGGAGAAAGTAAGCATCCTTGTCTTATTCCAGATCTCAGAGGAAAGGCTTTCAGCTTTTCTCCTTTCAGTATGATGCTAGCTGTGGAGTTGTCATATATGGTATTTATTAGGTACTAAGGTAAGTTCCTCTGTACCTAATTTGTTGAGAGTATTTTTCATGAAGAGATGTCAAATCCTGTCAAATGTTTTTTCTGAGTCTTTTGGAATGATCTTATAGTTTTTGTCTTTCATTCTGTTGATCACATTCTGTTGATACATTTTTGTTGATCAATGTATCACATTTATTGATCTGCATATGTTGAATTAGGCTTGCACCCCTAGGGTAAGTTCCATTTGATCATAATGTATTGTCGTTTTTACATGTTGTTGGATTTGGCTTGACAATATTTTGTTGAGGATTTTTGTATTAGGGATATTGGTCTATAGTTTTCTTTTAGGGGGAGGTGTGTGTGTCCATGTCTGGTTTTGGCATCAGGATAATGCTGGCTTCATAGAATGAGTTGGGAATAGTCTTAGAAGAATTGTTATTTGTTCTTTATAAATTAGATAGAATTTCGTAGTAGAGCCATCTGGTCCTGAGATTTCTTTTTTTTTGAGACAGAGTCTCAGGCTGTTGCCAAGGCTCATCATAGCTCACAGCAACCTCCAACTCTTGGGTCGAGCAATCCTCTTGCCTCAATTTTTCTATTTTTAAAATAGAAATTTAGGTGTTGCTCTTGCTCAGGCTGGTCTCAAACTCCTGAGCTCAAGCAGTGCACCCTGCTTGGCCTCCCAGAGTGCTAGGATTACAGGTGTGGGCCACCATGCCTGGCCTCTGAGATTTCTCTTGTGAGAATTTTATTGCTGATTCAATCTTGTTGTTCATTATGGGTATGCTCAAGTTTTCTATTTCTTCATTGTTTAATATTGATATGTTATATCTGTCCATAAATATATCCGTATTCTCTGGATTTTCCAATGTGTTAGCATATGGTTGTTTATAATACTCTCTAATGACTTGGAGTTCTGTGGTACCAACTATAAGGTCTCCTTTTTTTATTCTCATTTTATTTATTTGGGTCTTCTTTTTTCTTGTATAGTCTTGCTGGCAGTTTATCAGTTTTTATCTTTTCAAAAATCAACTTTTCACTTCAGTGATTCTTTACAAGTGTATTTTTTAGTCTCTATTTTTCTTAGTTCTACTTCGATCTTATTATTTCTTTTCTTCCACTAATTTTAAGTTTGTTTGTTTGTTCTTACATTTCTAGGTCCTTGAGGTGTGTTGTTAGGTTATTTATTTGAAATCTTCTACTCTTTTAAGGTAGGCATTTGTTATTATAAAATTCTCTCTTAGCCCTGCTTTTACTGTATGCCATAGGCTTTGGTGTGTTTTCATTTTAATTTGTTTTGGGATTTTGAAAATATATATTTTTAATATCTTCATTGACCCAGTGGCCATTTAGGAGCATGCTATTTAATTTCCATGTATTTATTTGTACAAGTTTCCCAAATTCCACTTGTTTCTGATTTCTACTTTTATTTCACTGTGGTCTGAGAAGATGCTTGATGTGATTTTGATTTTTTTGACTTGGTTGAGACTTGTTCCATATCCTAACATATGGTCTACCCTGGAGAAGATGCCAAGAGCTGCTGAGAAGAATGTACCTTCTGTAGCTGTCAGGCGAACATCTGAGTCTGTTAGGTACCTGTGCAGTTTAAATTCAAAGTTCTTTGGTTAATTTTTTCTGCAGATGATCTGAGAGACAACATCCTATCTGGGAATGGAATGTTGAAATCCCCAACTCTTATTGTATCATAGTCTGTCTCTTCCTTTATATCTAATAATATTTGATTTTTATATCCGAGTACTTCTGTGTTGGGTACATGCAGAGAAAGTGCCAAAATACATATGTACCTTTTAAGAAAGGAAAAAAGCTTGTATTAAATTTGTAATACTCAAGACATCTTAGACTTCTTCAATTACAAGAGTTGCTCAATGTGACTTGTGTTCATCTTTTTCTGTCAGTATATATTGAGTATTACAAATTTAATGCCTTTTTTTCCTTTCTTAAAATGTGTATACATTTTTTGACACCCGCTATATATTTAGAATTGTTATGTCTTCTTGCTAAATTGATTCCTTTGTCATCATAAAAGAACTTTGTCTCTTAGAATTTTTTTTTATTAAATCATAGCTGTGTACATTAATGCGATCATGGGGCACCATACACTGGTTTTATATACAATTTGACCTATTTTTATCACACTGGTTAACATGGCCTTCCTGGCATTTTCTTAGTTATTATGTTAAGACATTTATCTTCTACATTCAGTAAATTTCACATGTACTCTTGTAAGATACACCGTAGGTGTGGTCCCACCAATCACCCTCCCTCCACCCATCCTCTCCCCTCCGCCTGCTTTGTCTCTTAGAATTTTTGAGTTAAAATCTTATTTTATCTGATATACATATAGCTACTTCTGCTTGCTTTTAATTTTCTTTTGTGTGGAGCATCTTTTTATATCCCTTCATTTTAGTCTTATGAGTCTTGACATGTGAACTGAGTTTCTGGTAGGCAACATAGTTAAGTCATTTTTTAATTTTTTAAAAAACTTTTATTTATTTATTTATTTATTTATTTTTTGAGACAGAGTCTCACTATGTCACCCCCAGTAGAGTGCAGTGGCATCACAGCTCACAGCAACCTCAAACTCTCAAGCTTAAGGGATTCTCTTCCCTCAGCCTCCCACATAGCTGGGACTACAGGTGCCCGCCACAACACCCAGCTGTTTTTTGTTTGTTGTTGTTGTAGTTGTTATTGTTGTTTTAGCTGGCCTGGGCTGGGTTCAAACCCACCAGCCTCAGTGTATGTGGCCCCTGTCCTACCCACTGAGCTATAGGGGCTGCCCAGTTAAGTCAATTTCTTAAAGTCCATTCAGCCATCCTATATTTTTTAAGTGAGGTATTTAATCTGCTTTATTTTTAAAGTGGTTATTGACAGATGAGGACTTCTACCTGTCATTTTGCTAATTGTTTTCAGGTTGTTTTGTATGCCTCTTGTTCATTTCTTCCCCTCTTACTGCTTATCACTGCAGCTCGATGGCTCTCTCTGGTGGTAATGTTTCACTCCTTCTTTTTCTATTTGTGTATTTTCTATACCAGTGAGTTTTATACTTTATTATTATGTTTTCATAATAATAGAGATTATCCTTTTGCTTCCCACTGTGGAATTCCTTCAATCATTTCTTGTAGAGCTTGTCTAGCAGTGATGTATTTCCTCAGTTTTTATTTATCTGGGAAAGATTTTACTTCTCTTTCATTTTTGAAGGAAAGCTTTTCTGAGTATAGTATTGTTGGGTAGCATTTTTTTTTTTTCTTTCAGCACTTTGACTATATCATAACAATTTCTCTCAACCTGTAAGGTTTCTAATGGGAAATCTTTCCTTAATCTAATTGGGATTCCCTTATATATGTAACTTATTATTCATTTCTTTCTTTCTTACTATAACTTAATGCTGTTCTCTTGCTGTTTTGAGAATTCTTTCCTTGTCTTTGACTTTTAGCCATTTGACTATAAGTCAAAAGTCTTTTGGGGGGTTGAATCTATTTGGTAATCTTTAAGCTTCCTGTATCTCGATATCTATTGTCCTGCAAGACTTGGTAAGTTTTCAGCTTTCATTTCCTTAAATAGATTATTTTTATGACTTTCCCAGCTCTTCTCTTTCTGGAACTCTGAGAATTTGAATATTTGGTCACTTTATGGTTTCTCATATGTCACATAGAATTTCTTCATTCTTTTTTATTTTTTTCTTGTTGGTCTGGCTGGATTATTTCAGAAGACCTGTCTTCAAGTTCACAACTATTTTCTTCTGCTAGATCTAGCCTATTGTTGATGCTTTCAAGTGTAATTTTATTTTATTCATTTATTTCTTCAATTCTAGGATTTCTGTTTGGTTCTTTTAATAATATCTATCTCTTTGCTGAATTTCTTAATCAGATCATGAATTGTTCTCCTGATTTCTTTGCGTATTTTTTTTGGTATTCATTTGTATCTCACTTGCATTTTGTATTAAAAATACTGAGTTTCTTTAATATCATTGCTTCATATTATTTTTCAGGCATTTCATAAATTTTCTTTTCTTTAGGCTAGATGACTGGAACATTATTGCATTTCTCTGAGAGTGTCACATTTCTTGTGCATCTGGTATAGTTGTTGCTCCTTCCAATTTCATGGATTGGCTTTCTTAGGGAAAGTGTACCCATAGTGCTTTGCAAATAGGGTGCTTTGGCTCTGATCTGAGTCAATGTGGTAATATAGTCTTTGTATGATTTCTTTGGCTGTAATCAGCATCAATGATATCTGTGAGTTCTTTAGTGGTTTACATACTACATTTGCCAATAGAGGTTGTGGTGAGACTTTTTTGAGCTTGGGGCTCCGTGGTTAGCAACCTCAGACACCAGTGGTGGCAGTGACAAGCACCCCTTGTTTTCAGACCCCCAAGTTGCATTCATTGGTGCTGGCAATTATGGTAGGTTCATCCCCAGACCCTCAGAGGACATTTATGGGTGGTCACTCCGGCTGTAGCGGGTGGAGCAGATCAATTCCCAAGCCCCTGTGGGGTGCATGTGAGCACCAATGGCCTATATCTTTTTGTTAAAAAAACTCCTGCTGCATTGGGAATGACAACAAGTCAGTAGAGGTAGTTCTGGGATGGTGCAGAAGCCAGTTAATATGATCAAGGGTCCAGGCTCTGTCTACTTCCTTCTGCTTGTGTCCATGTGTTGCCTTCACCAAACGGCTCTCACCACCACAGTATGGCAGGCAGTGTGCCATCACAGAATGCACCACTTGGGCTCTCCTGTCCTCTGGCCTTCAGTTGAGTTTGACAAAGAACAGAGATCAGCAGAAGACTCAAGGTGTGATTATAGAGGCTGAAAAGTTCCATAGTGGAACTTTAGGAAGGTGGAGAACCAAGAAAGCTGGTGGTGTAATGTAGTCTGAGTTCAAAGGCTTAGGACCCAAGGGAGCCAATGGTGTAAGTCCTGGTCTGAGTTTGAAGGCTAGAGGGCAGGAGAAGATAGGTGTCCTAATTCCAACAGGGACAGTGAATGTTTCAGAAGAAAATATTTTTATTACTCTCAGTTTTCTACCATTTATTCTCTACTTCTACGGAGCTGCAGAATAGCCTTGTTACTCAAAGACAATCGGAAGCATACAACTCTATAGAGTCGATCACCCTGAAGGTCCTAGTAGACAAAGCCACCATATTCCATGGAAGGCACTCCTAATAATCTTTTTATTTATTTTCAAGTCTTTGACAATTTTTTCCTTCTGAGAAGCCAAGAGGTTTTTTGGAAGAGTTCAAGTACGTGTGTGTGTATGTGTTTGTGTATGTGTGTGTGTGTGTGTGTGTGTGTGGTGTGTGTGTGTGTGTGTGTGTGTGTGTGGTGTGTGTGTGTGTGTGTGTGTGTGGTGTGTGTGTGTGTGCGTGCGCACGCGTGCGTGTGTGTGTGTGTATGGGTGCATGTGTGCGTGCATGTGTGTGTGGGTGTGTGGGTGTGTGGGTGTGTGTGCGTGCAGGAGTGTGTATGTGAGTGTGTGTGGTGGGATGGGGGGAGGTACTTATGTGTCAACAATGAGACCAGATTGGGAAAGCCTTCTACACTGATGCTAACAAATCTGGGCTTTACTCTGTATGATGATAAAGTTCTAAAACAGGAATGATCACTTTATATATTATAGGGAATTACCTTCGCATCAGTGGGAAGTAGTTTAAAGAAGAAAGAGAAGGAGGATAGGAGTCTAGTTAGGCAGTTGGTAAAGTGGTCCAAGGAAAAAAACAGGTCATTAAATAATCAGTAAGAGGATGAGATGAGAATTAAGGGCAAGACCAAGGTACTGATAAAAAAGGTAAAAACCAAGGTGAAACCAGCTAACACTTGCCAAAGTATTGGATTTAGAAATCTAAACATTGGATGTATCAAGATTGGCTAAGGTTTCCAGCTTGCTGTCATTGTTGGAATCTGGGAATACAGCAGGGGCAGTAAGTTCCAGAAAAGTGAATCCCATTTTAGACATGCTGCATAAGAGAAGGCCTAGAAACCTCCAAAAATGACATCTAAGAGATGGTTGAAAATACAGTTGGGAGTTACAGAGGATGTTTGGGGCTGGGAATGAGGCATTGAAACCCACGGAATAGATGCACACCCTTGGGAGTAAAGAGAGAAGACTGTGGATGGTGGCAAGGAGGGAGAGGAGCCTGTGAAGACGCTGGGAAGCAGTGGACACAGAGGACAGTCAACAGCTGCGTCCTCTGCCAGTTTTACCACTTGTGACGTTTGTTACTGCAAAGGTTTTTAGGTCTAGTCCAGTGACATGGGACCCATGCGAAACAAGTGAGGCAAAGCAGATTTGTTGTGCACAGACAGACGGAAGCCTGGGATTTGTGGGCTATGGCAAGCTGTCACAGCAAGGCTCAGGGAAGCTGCCAGGGGTGGATGGAGTGCTGCACTGCAGCTGAGAGATCCTGAAGTCACCCTGTCCTGAGTTTCACACCCTGAGCGTGACTGCATCACTGAGCACCAATGCGGCAGGACATCCTGCTCTGGGAGGTACAAGGCCTTGGTCTGGCTCGTTCCAGACAGTTTCCCCTTATCTCAGGATGTTGCATTCTTGGTAGATTCTACAGTTATCCTGAGAACGGCAAGTGGAAAGAGAGAAAGCTGAGTCAGCCAAGGCCATTGGGGACCTACCCTTCTACAATGATCACCCCTAATTTTTGAGACTATTTGGTGATATCTCTTCCCTAACATATGTTGAATAAATTGATGAAAAGAACTATGGAACAAAAAAGAGGCTACTGATGATTGCTAAGCCTGTAGGAGACACTGAGAAAATGGTCTGCTAGAAATGTCTCCAGAGAAAGAATCAGACCCAGAGAGAAAACCATGGGAGGGGGTGGAGAGGCACCCCAGGAAGGCACCAGGAAGGATGAGGATGGACAACAGCCTCCACTCTGGGAGCAGCAGGCCCGGCCACAGTCTCTCCTTGTCTCTGTGGTGATGTGTCTGCAGGTAAGCATGAGCCAGAGAACTGCCTTTAATCACTTGTGTAGTGTAGAGCTTTGCAGGGAGGCTCCTGCAAAAGAAGAGGAACGGAATCTCCTCCTTCTGGGTCATTCTATATGGTGAGTTCATTGATTGCCCAGAGTACTGACTCTTTATCATCAATGGAAATGGAAAAATGCCCAACTCACCAGGAAACGTAAGTTTCTAGGTTTGATTTCATCCCTATTGTGAGCAAAGGTGATCACTAGATTCTCTTTGTCGATTTAACGATTTATTTATACACTACTTCCCTTGCCAATTCCGTTACTGGCTGGTGCCTTTCTCACTTTAGAGTCATTGTCTGGCACTTTAAAAAGTATGTAGATATTAAAATAAATAAACTCTATGTTACGTTGTTTTACATTCTTGATTTCACAATTAAAACTAGCACTTAAAAGGAGTTTTGTATTTGTCAGTTCCCAGATTTTAACAATGTTGCATTGTTCAAAGGTTGACTTTATCCTTAGGTTCTTCCACATTAAAGCCCCAGGAGCCAGGGGTGGGCCTGAGGCGTAGAGGGTGACATGGTCTGCCTTAGATGAGAAAGTACAACCTCCCCACGGTGCTCCTTTAACAAAGGTACAGTAATGAATTGGCTTTTAAAACATTCTTCATGAAACACTCATGGTCACAGTATGGTGAAAAATATATTAAACATTAAAGCAGCATCTTCCAAATATGTCAAATGTTATCCCTAACCAAGTATTTTAAATTTCTGACAGATGGTGACTTTATTTATTTATTTATTTATTTATTTATTTATTTTTTGCAGTTTTTGGCCAGGGCTGGGTTTGAACCAGCCACCTCCGGCATATGGGGCCAGCGCCCTACCCCTTTGAGCCACAGGCGCCACCCGGTGACTTTATTTAAAGCAGAAATTCCCATCCTTGTTTTACCACAAAAATCCCTTTATAAATTCAAACAATTTAATGGATCCTCAGAAGAGTATCTGAAGTTTTAATAAACATTCTAACGATTGAGAAAACATTATGATGAAAAGCTATTATGAATTCAGTGACTTCTCTAAATAAATTTACAAATAATTAATTACAATGTTACAGTTGTCGTACCCTTGGTCCACAAAGAATCAAACCTCAAGGTTTAACTTTCTGCTGCATTGACTGCAGACTTCCCTTTGTTACCTGTTGTGGCCAAAGGGACATCGGTACTCTTGACACAAGCTGCTGCTTGGGAGGGACTTGCCCACTTGGCCTTCCAGGAACCTGGCGGTCATCACAGGCGAAAGTTGATCCAGCCTCTTTAAGGGTTGAGCAATCGGCCCAGTCACCAGCGAATCTGCCAACTGAATGCGGCCACAGAAGGGATCCCAGACACAGCAGAACCGCCCAGCCAAGGCACAGAATCCCGAGAAAAAATAAATTACTGTCGTTTTCAGCCTTGAAGTCTCAGTGTGGTTGGTTACATAATAATAGGTAACAAAAATACTACATTTACATAATTTGAAATGTAGAAGATAAATATAAATGAGTGAGGTGGATCATTTGTTCATTCATTCTGAATAAATGTTTTTTCAGGGCCTCGTAAAATCGCATCGTCCAGGCTAGACTAAGGGCTGGCTCTACGTAGAAATTCCTGAACCCTTCGAGATGGTTCTGTGGCCACAGGAAGTCTGAAACTCACAAGTAGGGAAAGAAGTCCCCAAATAGGATAACATTATATATGTAGCAATTTCAAACTTAGGAAAAAAGAAAACTAGAACAAGCCCCAACTCCCAGCCCAGGTCCGTGATGCAAACCAACCCGTTGACCATGGTGGTTTGAGCACTGATTTGAACATAAAGACTACGTGGTGGTTTTGTACCCACCTGGTACAAATACTGTACCTGGTACAAAGCTGATAATTTCTGCTTTGCTCTGCTCTGTGACTATTTTCTGTACTATAAGTTCTGACCCCAGCAGTCTGTCTTTACCAGGGACTAATCAAGGGTTAATGTAGCCCTTTTTAGTTTATAACCTGCAACAATCCAGGGACGTTGCTCCAGGTCCCTTGGTAAAAACACCTGGGAGAGTCAGTACAATTTTATCACCACTCCTGGACACAGGATTTTCAGCACAGATCTTATGAATGGTTGGACCTTTTCATAAACTTGAATGAAAGATGGCACCCTATAATCTTCAATCTCATGAAGATGAAGAATGACATCTTCTTAATATTAATTGAAAAGTGATATTCATTTACACATGGCATTAATGCTTTTTAAATAAGAATTTTAGGTCAATTTTTGTTCTCTGAAAGTTTTAATTAAGGCAGAAAAACTTTAACGTCTCACTTCTTTCACAATAACCGTTAAAGGTTTGGATTTTTCTCTTTTTGAGGCCTCTGTTCCCCCAGGGACATTTTAACAAGAAGAATGTGATTCAAAGATTTCCAGATGTTACTTCTTAGATATGTCTCTGCATGCATTTATAAACCATCCGGTAGCAGCAACAGCTGGATGGGGTCCGAACGTAAATGTTCACTCAGGTAAAGGCATATTAATAGAAGAAATTGAACTGATCAATGGTTCACCAGCTAAGTTTGTGACACTGTTTAGTTGGCTTTAGAAATGAGCTCTTCAGTAGCCAAGACAGGCTTTTCAAAATTCTGCAGTCAGTTTTCTTGTATACTCAAGGTGGATATTTCTCACCTGTATACTCCAAATCAGTGGGTAGGTCAGAAAGTATTTGTATTCTGCCTTTAGAGGATACTCTGCTTTATTTAAGTGAAGTATTAATGTCATTGGTTTCATAAATACTAAATATCCTTACATCTCAGTTCCCTTCCACCCAGTGAAAGAAAGGGTTGTCCCTGAATTATGCTGGGCGGCAGGAGTAGAAACATTCAGTGGGTCCCTGGATAGGTGGAAAAGTACATACACCCTGATCTTTCAGCTTCTTCTGACTCGGGAAACTGCATAATCTTAAATGAGAGGGAATATTCCCTCCTCCTACCTTCATTCCTGGAATGAAAGATGATATCTCCCAGCCACTTGAATCTGGGACCTTTAATGGGGTCAAATCATCTCATTAATTCAGCTCCTCTTTTTTGGGAAGTGGTGATGATTATGCCAGGAGCTGCAACAAATTGCCCCTTGCTATAAGTCAAGTTTTAACTATGAATTAGCAATAATGAAGACAATTTATAGAAAGTATTAAAATTAATAAGTTTTTTCAGGAAAAAATATTCAATCTACATTTTTAAAAAGAACCTTCAACCACCTCAAAAACAATTGATTTTCTAATTTAAAATGGGTAATAATAGCAAACACGTATTAAGCACTTATATGTTAAATATTTTGCTAGCGATTTATATAGAGTACCTAACTGAATTACCACATTGAACGTTTGGGTTCTATTATTAATCTTAATTGTACAACAGGGAAACTGAGCCATAGATCATTAAGAAATGTGCTCAGAGTCATGGGTCTTATAAATGAGAGTTAAAATGAGATTTGTACTGAAATAGATTGATCCTAGGTCCCAGGCACTTGCATACTCCAGCATCCAACTATAATGCTCCTCCATTAGCGCCACTCATGGTTATTGACTACTAGAGAGTCACAGTTCAGCAAAGCTTAATCTCTCTCTAAAGAAGTTTGCAGATGGTGGATGAGAACAGCAAATAAGTCAACAATTAAAAGACAGGAGACTTCGTGTATGTGTACATACATATATAGACGTATGTGTGTATACGGGGTGTGTGTGTGTGTGTGTGTGTGTGTGTGTGTGTGTGTGAGATTCCCAAGAAGGGGATCACGTCAGAACAGAGAAGGCTTCTGAGAGAAAAATGCACTTAGGGAGGAATATATGGTAGTTATAAAGGGCAGAGGGGCAGGACTTAGTAGGAATGTGAAGAAGCATGAGACATTCAGCCACCTTGGAGCCTACTTGGACCTTCCAATCTTATTTCCTATGGCTTAGGATTTTATTCTTCCTAAAATCTACTTTTAAGGGGGGGGGGTACTGCAGAGTCTCACTCTGTCGCTCTGGGTAGAGTGCTGCAGCATCATAGCTCAGGGTGACCTCAATCTCTTAGGCTCAAGTGATGCTCTTGCCTCAGCCTCCCAAGTAGCCAGGACAACAGGCACCTGCCACAATGCCCAGCTAGGTTTTTCTATTTTTAGTAGAGACGGGGTCTCACTTTTGCTCAGGGTGGTCTCAAAGTCCTGAGCTCAAGCAATCCACCTGTCTCATCTTCCCAGAGTGCTCGGTTTACAGGCATGAGCCACCACACCTAGTCTTCCTAAAATCTTGTAGAGAAATTGGAGGACTTTAAGCAGAAGGGCAGACGACGCAGGTGGAGACAGGCTTAGACTACATATTAGAGAAAAGTATTTGGAAAGTATCAGAGGCAGAAGCCCCCAGAAGGCTGTTGTGAGAATCCAGATCAGACACGATGAAGGGTAGAATGAAAGCAGTGACGGGGGGTGGTGGAGGGGACAGGTGAAACAGAGGCGAGACAAGCAGACCTTGGAACTGGCTATCTATGGAGTGGAAGGGTGAGAGGTAGGGGGTTCAGGACAGGTGTGTCTAGGGGCAGCCTCTTGTTTCTGGCTGGAGCAGTTGCATGAATGTTGAATACCTTTCTGTAAGACCAAACTCAAAGGGGAATGAGGAAAAGGTGATTCAGAAAGGGGACACATTTAGTTTTGGACATGGCCAAAATTTCAATTTTGGGTGGTGTCTTAGTTCATTGTATGCTGTTATAACAAAACACCTAAGACTGGGTAATTTATAAAGAAAAGTCATTTATTGGTTCAGACTTTTGGAGGATTCAAGTCCAATATGAAAGTGCTGACATCTGGCAAAAGATGCTTCATTTTTACAAAGAAGAGACGAAAAGGTAGAGCAAGAGGGGGCCAAATTGGCTTTGTATAAAGAATTCACTCTCACGGTAATGAACCCACTTCCTTGACAACAGCCTTCATCCATTCATTTGCCCTCATGCCAAATCACTTTTTTTCTTTTCTTTTCTTTTCTTTTTTTCTTTCTTTCTTTCTTTTTTATTTATTTATTTATTTATTTATTTATTTATTTATTTATTTTGAGACAGAATCTCATTCAGTTACCCTGGAGAGTGCCATAGCATCACAGCTCACAGCAACCTCAACCTCTTGGGCTCAAGCAATGCTCTTGTCTCAGCCTCCCAAGTAGCTGGGACTACAGGAACCTGCCAGAATGCCCAGCTAGTCTTTCTATTTGTGGAGCCAGAGTCTCTCTTTGCTCAGGCTGGTCTTAAACTCCAGAGCTCAGGAAATCCACTTGCCCTGGCCTCCTAGAATCACTTCTTAAAAGTCCCACATCTAGCTAGACATTGTGGTGAGCACCTGTAGTCCCAGCTACTCCGGAATCTTAGGCAAGAAGATAGCTTGAGTCCAAGAGTTTGAGGTTAACGTGAGCTATGATGACACCATAGCACTCTACCCAGGGTGACAGAGTGAGACTCTGTCTCAAAATAAATAAATAAATAAATAGGAGGCGCCTGTGGCTCAGTGAGTAGGGCGCCAGCCCCATATGCCGAGGGTGGCGGGTTCAAACCCAGCCCTGACCAAAATGCAACAAAAAAATAGCCGGGCGTTGTGGCAGGCACCTGTAGTCCCAGTTGCTCGGGAGGCTGAGGCAAGAGAATTACGCAAGCCCAAGAGTTAGAGGTTGTTGTGAGCTGTGACACCATGGCACTCTACCCAAGGGCGGTACAGTGAGACTCTGTCTCTACAAAAAATAAATAAATAAATAAAAAAGCCTCATAATACTGTTAAAATAGCAATTAACTTTTAGCCTGACTTTGGGAGGGAGCAAACATTCAAACCATAGCAGACAGGGTACTGAGTAAACTCTGTTTAGAAAGTGCTTAGAGATGTACCTGCCACATAGTGTTTGTTGAATAAAAGCTGAATCATCCAGTAAGCAATTAGATTCCACCCAGAGGAGTGGTCTGGGGTCGCACAAGCTGGGACTCACCAGCATAGAGATGGTGTTGGCCACAGGGAAGTGGATTAGGGTGCCTAAGGGGACCACACCATGTGAAAAGAACAGGCCCTGGGGACGGACCTGTTGCAGAAGAGATGGGGAGGGAACAACAGAGAGGGAGGACGTGAAACAGGATGAAGAGGTATTTCAGAAGCAGAAGAAAGTGACTAATATCAAGTCACTCACAGAAGCTGGGTAAGATATGGCAGGAAATTGCTGGTTGGACTGAGCAGCATGGAGATCATCGGCGACCTTAGCCAGGACAGCTTTGAGGAAGGGGGACAGCAGCAAAGAATGAATGACGCAGGTAAGGTAACTCCTCAAAGAGCGCGAATGTAGAGAAGACTTGGGTGTGGATGGGGGACGGAGGGAGACTGGTTGGTTTGCATTTGTAAGATTTCAGAAGCGTCTTGAGCTTCCCAGTTGGCTGAGGAGGAAGAGAGGAGAGGGAAGGTGACAAGGCCAGGAGGCACCTGGGGTGGGACCTGGAGTTCAGAGGAGAGTAAGCAGCAGAGGGCAGAGGGCCATAAGAAAGGAGAGGGCTGCTGACCACTGCCGCTCTGGAGAGGGCTGCCTGTTGGACCCCCAGTTCAAAGTCTCCTGCTCAGCTCTCACCTCTGCAATAGCAATTCAGCATCAGATACTGTTACCACCCCTTCCTGTTGAAAAATGTCTTGGAACTAGTCTGCTCTGCCTTCTGCTCTGGTGCCTCTCTCCCCCTCCCCGTCCTGGGTGTGCCCCGAGGATTCCTTAACACTCCTCTTTCATGTCTCAGCTTTCTCTTTGCACAGTGACAGCCATCATTCAGATTCACCTGCTGCCTACCAGACGCATTTCCCCTCCCTAGGTTGCTTCTCCCTCCAACCCACTTTGTGCACCTCACTCAGATTGATGCATCCCAAAGATCCTTACCGCTTTCTCAGAAGCCCTTGAGGACCAAATCCAAGCCGCTCTTCCAAACCTGCTTTCGGCCACTGGGAGATCCTGCCTGCTTCACTCACCAGCGCAGGGTTCTTTGCTCCCTTTGCCTCTCACCATCCTCATCCTAAGTGCATTTTAGCATAAACATGAATTGGAGCCGTGAGAGGGGACCAGTTTGGCAGCAGAGACACCACTTTTCCTGCAGGGGCTGCTCTTTAAAGAAAGATCCAGGGGACATGGGGCTTGCCAGCAGAAGTGAAGAAGGTGGCAGTGAGGTGAAGCCAGACCCTAGACGCGGGTCGTCCAACAGGGAGGAGGAAGGTCAGCAGGGAAAGAGAGTGCCCAGGCACCCTGGCGAGGTCAAGTCAGCTCTCACCCAGGGGAACAAGGAGGGATTGGCTCTGACTTCTGGAGCCCAAGTGCACCCATGGGTGACAACAAGTCAGCCCTTTCCTGGAAATGGATGACTATGTTTGCATTTCTCCTCTCTGTGGACTGTGACAGCAGGACCCACCTCTACTTAACACTGAATTCTTCACGGTTTCCTGCCTACATCCCTGGCTTTCTGCTTCGGTTGCTCACTTTGCCAAGGATCCTTCCGCACTTCTCCACATCTCTCAATCCAAGCGAGGCTGCAAGAGCCAGCTCACAGCCCAGGTGATTGGTTACCATGCTAGGTGGGGGTCAAATTCAGCATGAAAGGGGACAAAAGATGTGTGTGGCAGGCAGGCCAGGAGGGGAGTGAAGCTGGGAGTGGGGAGGGGAAGGGTTCTATTCTAGATTTTGAATGATTTAAGAGACATAAAAAGCAAATGGATCTTTGACTGGATCCCTGCTGCCCCAAAAGTTATAAGATGTTTTGGAAATAATTAAGGAAATATTACCATGAAATAAATAATAGATGATATTAGGGAATAGTTAATTTGGGTTAGTGCATAAAGTTGTTGCCATTACATAAAATAATGAAGACTTTTAGAGATGCCTGATGAAGACTTTTGGGATGAGGAATCATTACATCTGTAGCAGTTTAGCCAATGTGTGTATGTGTGACCTAACACACATAGGTTAGGTCAGACAGTGAAGTCCACCAACTCATCCCAGAAAAAGTGCTACCTACCTCATTGCTGAATGTCACTATGGTCACCTTCAAAGTGCTCTCCTTGGCCATCTGGTGACCACAGTGATATTCAGCAATGAGGTGTGTAGCACTTTTTCTGGGATGGGTTCACCAATTTCATTATCAGACCTCATACATCTACAGCTCTGATGGCCATTCCAGAAAAAGAGTTTGAAGGGTGGACGAGGTGACAGTATTGGTGCAGAGCTTCCTAAGGGAAGTACCTCTGAGGTGACCTCAGTGATATTCAGCACAGAGAGATGTGGTCCTTTTTTTACGATGAGTTCGAGGATTTTGCTATCTGGCCTCGTATGTAAACATTCACACAGAACAGGGCAAAGAGCTAGCCAGGTGGAAGTGGATGGCTGATTGTTCATTATGCTGCTCTACTTACTCTCCTGTATGTTTAAATCTTTCATAGTTAGAATTTTGTTTTTTTGCAGTTTTTGGCCAGGGCTGGGTTTGAACCCGCCACCTCTGGCATATGGGGCTGGTGCCCCACCCCTTTGAGCCACAAGCGCCGCCCCATAGTTAGAATTTTTAAGTAAAAGGATAAGACTTTAAGAACCGATGCCAGACTTACTTCTTGGCCTGGTAGACAAGAAACCAGGAAGGGGGTGAATCCCCCATCACACCAGTCCCTCTCAGGGGTCCCCCCAGCTCCTTACCTGAGGCCACACTGTGTGTTCCCCCTTATAAGAAGAAGGAAAAATGAAGGGGGACACTTTCCTTCCTTCATTTCAGAAATACATTTAACGTTTGCTGAGTGCCTACTCCATCTCAGTACATTTACGCAAGATCACATTTAATTCTCACGATAGTTTTGTGAGGTAATTTTTGTTCTTGTGATTTCTATTTCACAAGTAAAGAACATGAAGCTCTCAAATTCAGTGATTTTCTTTATATCTCAAACTTGCACCTGGTGGAGTGAGGCTCCGATCCTGGTTCTGCGGCCTCCAAGTCTTAGATCAGTCTAAGACCGCATGGTATCCTTTCCTGGGTTATAAAGGTCAAAGTCCTCCAGCCAGAGCTATAAGCCCATGGGGCTGGTCCTTGGGTAGATTAGGGGTAAAGCAAAGAGGCTCCCTACTTGGACCATCCCAAGCATCCTTAAGTATGATGCTTCGCAAATGTAGACCTTTAGACCCATCTGAAGGACAACAGGATTTCCGTGTTTCATTATTATATCCCCCAAAATAGTGAGATTGCGAACTGCAGTGTGTAAAAGTGTTTGACAAGCACCTGACAACACACTCCCCACGGGGGCTTCCCTGATCCCAGCAAGGGAGCACCAGGGCTGATTTCCAAAGGCAGTAAGAAAATGCATCTGTACGCGGGAGTTGGGTTCTCAAGACAGAGGGAGAGCAGACAGCGAACACCTGACCTCATCAAAGAGGAAACAGACTTCTAGGCAGATGTTGAGTCACAGCGTTGGGGGAGGATGAGTGATTAGCCGACCACAGGGTGGGACACGCTGAGCTCCCCAACTGAAGCAGACAGGAACAGTGAGGCTGGAAGGGGAACCAGGGCAGGCGGGAGGCATGAAGTGTCAGGATCTATGAACATCTGGGGACCCTTAATTGGGAGGAAGTGCAGACCTCCCACACAGTAGCACTTTTATGAGCTCTGATTACACACTAGGGTACAGAACAAAATAACAGAAATGAGCACGCTAGTAAATAATAACCCCCCTGGATCCATAAAACATGCTGCTTTCTCCAATGTTTCCCCTTCAGCCAACATATGTCAAAGGGGAGTGCTGCTGAGTGCATGGGTGTGACAGGAAGGGGGCTGAGTGGACACGGAAACACTGACAGCCCAGAGGAGTGGGCGCCTGGGTTCCTCTGCGAAATCTGTAAAAATGTAACTCCGGACTTTAAGTCTCAGAACCGGTGAATGGGTTGGGAGGTCAGGGTGAGGCTGGAGGGGAGGGAGAGAGGGAGCAGGGCTTCCACTGGCTCTCGGGCTCACTGACACACTCAGTGAAATGAGTGCTCTGGACTCGAGCATGTCTCTACTAAAATCCCAGGCCCACCACTTGAGAGCTCTAGGAAATGGGCAGATGATTAGTCTCTTTAGGCTTCAGTTCCCTCATGTGAGAAAAGGAGGTGCCTGGATCCTGGAAATGCTCTGGGGACTAAAATGCCTAGCCCAGCAGTATAATCACACCGCCCCTAGGGCGAGCGTAGGATGGGTGACCCTCGACATCTTCCTTTATTGTTGCGGGGTCTTTCACTACCTAAGTGATGAGCTTTCTGCTGGAGGCTTGAGGGGACAAAGATGAGGGATTTGGAGGCATAATTTTACCCTCCACTTATGAAATGAAACATTTATCAAACTTTTATTCCAGGCCTGTGTTTTTCTTCCCTTGTTTTCTTTCTTCCCATTTTCCCTTTGCACAGAAACCTAATGCACAGAACACAACGGAAAATGTCCTGTATAATCAGGAAGCAGAGGAGAAACTGTAAACATTCTACAACCCTTTCTATGCACGCACACGGTAGGCACTTGATGGCTGAATAGATAATGTGCCTCCAGGTTGGGTATGTTGGCTCACACCTGTAATCCTAGCACTCTGAGAGGCTGAGGCAGGTGGATCGCCTGAGCTCAGGAGTTCTGAGATTAGCCTGAGCAAGACCAAGACCCTCTCTCTACTAAAAATAGAAAAAACTAGCTAAGGTTGGTGGTGGGCGCCTGAAGTCCCAGCTACTTAGCAGGCTGGGGCAGAAGAACTGCTTGAACCCAGGAGTTTGGGGTTACTATGTGCTAAGACACCAGGGCACTCTACCCAGAGTGAATCTCTGTCTCAATAAAAAAAAAAGCAATGTGTGTAGGAGACCAAATGATTAAAGGAAAGAGAAGAGGGAGTTAAGCTTTGAACACTCTGTAACTGTAAGAAACACCTGTGATATAACATCTTGATAACACCTCGGTGATTAGGGCATGGAAGAGGGATTCAGCTCAGTGGACTGGGATTAAGGGACTGTCAGTGCTTGGCAGTCTCCACACCTGTGATGTAAACAGCCACGGATCATTTCTATAAGTAGCTGCAGGAGAGGTTAGTCCGGATTCTTCCTTCTCCCATGGACTCGCTCACTCTAACTCTTTTGCTTCTCCTGCTTGGAGGGCATCTGCCCGGGTGCCCTTCTATGAAGATGCTGAGATTCGCTCTCCTACTAAGACTGTTTCTCTCCCTCGAAGACTGTGTGTGTGTCTCTCTCTCCTACTAAGATGAGTTGCCCTCCAGCACCTAAGGGGAGTTGATCCCGAGCAAGGTAGTACAGTAGTCCATGTCCGGACAGTTAGATAGGCCGAGGCCGCAGACCTGGCCAGTCCTGGCCCCTGACAAATGTACTTCCAGAGGACAAGTACTCCGAAGGAGAAGGAAATTGTTATCTCACTTTCTTGGCATGAATTTCCTCATGTGGAATTCAGGGGTTGCAAACTAGAGGCCAATGGATCAGATCTGGCCCAGCAACATGTTCTATTTGACCCGCAGAGTATTTTATAGATTGGAAAATGGCACATAAAAACCCATGTTTCTGACTTCTGAAAAGTGAGATGATCCAGCAACCCTGGCCTGCATTCTCTCGTAACAGTCAGAGGGATTCAGGTACAGGCTGTTCCCATTCCATGGCCCTTTTGCTTCCTCTGCCTTGGAGTGCCACCCCTACCACCTGGCATGTGTCAGCCTCATGTACCTTCCAAGAGAGCCTTGAACTCACTGGGTCATGAGGGGTCACAGGTGAGGTGAGTAGAGTTCGGAAGACCCGGACACATCAGGGATTAAGCCCAAGCCCACCCCTGCCCTCTGCCCCTTCCTGGGTGCCTCTCTGCTCAGGCCTGAAGTCTGGGGAACTGACTTATTTTTCACATTGCATCCAGATGCATCGGCCCCGTGTCAACACCATGGACACCACCCTTCCTTTAGGATTTTTCCCTTCTGGGCCACAAGAAAATGATTGACAATTTTTGTGGCATGTGATGTGAAGGCAGTTCCTCTCTGGTCAGCCAACCACAGGAAGGTGCAGATTCTTTGCATACCTTTGGCATGGTGGAGAGTGAGCCTACAGCCGGGGCTTGGCTGATTTGGAGACCAAGACACTCAAAGTGAAGGCCTAGAGGAAGCTTCCGCATTGCACAGCACAGCCGCTTCCCAGCTTACCCTGCTGTACATCCTTGGGTCCCGGAGACCTCAGAGAGAAAAACCGAAGTCCAGTCATGTTGTGTCTTTTACAAAAGGGGGGGCCAAGGCCTGCAGAAGGAGAGAGACTTGTCCAGGCTCAGTGAGGGAGTAAGGGGCCGCGTGCACTCATACAGGCCTCATTCCAGGTCTGCTTTCTTTGCCTGAGTGTGCTGTCCTGAGCAACAGTTCCCAGAACCGCAGTGAGGCCACCACTGGTGTGTGGCTCCAGCAGGGCAGTCTTAACTTTGCAGGATTCAAGCCAGACCCAGCGTTGGCTGAGTGTCGCACCTTGACAACCATCACTCTGTCTCTGGTTTCTGGGTCTGTGGAGCCCGAGTTCTGCTATTCCCAGGGGATCCCATGTACTTCTGTCCAGGTTCCGGGCATCATCCCCTCCAATACTGAGCCAGGGTTTGTTTGAGTCTGCAGGTGGCAGAGAGAGGAAGTAAGCTCTCTGGGGACAATGCTAATCCCATTCCCAAGGGCCTTACACTCAAGACTTCATCTTGTCCGGATAACCTTGCCAAGACCCCACCCCCTAATCTCATCCCATTGGGGGAGAGTTTCAACATACGAATTTTGGGAAGACTCAAGAATTGAGTTCTTAGAGAAAACTCAAAATCCAGACAAAACCCACAAATGTTTGCCTTCTTACAGCTAAATATGATTATGAAAACATGAATCAATAGCCAGAATTAATCTGTGTTCTTTATAAACATCAGATTTAACCAAATCTTTATATATAAAATCCAAAAAGTATGCAATTTAACATAGTTTAATAGTAAATTGCACATGAACTTGATGGACATCACACACATATACGTCCATCTCTACTTAAAATAGAAAAAACTAGCTGGGCATGGTGGCATCCGCCTATAGTCCCAGCTACTGGGGAGGCTGTGTGTGTGTGTGTGTGTGTGTGTATATGTGTGTGTGTATACATACATACTATATATCTATTGTCTTTTAAAGAACTATACATGGGCTAGGTATGTTGGCTCATGCCTATAATCCTACCACTCTGGGAGGCTGAGGCAGGAGGATTGCTTGAGCTCAGGAGTTTGAGAACAACCTGAGCAAGAGCAAGACCCTGTCACTACCAAAAATAGAAAAACTAACCAGGCATTGTGGCGGGCATCTGCAGTCCCAGCTACTCAAGAGGCTGAGGGAAGAGGATCACTTGAGCCCAAGAGTTTGAGCTTGCTGTGAGCTATGATACCAAGGCACTCTACCCAGGGTGACAGAGTGAGACTGTCAAAAAAAAAAAGAAAAGATAAATAGCTACATATGGGACCAAAGATGGATTTTTTATTGAGATATAATTCACATAACTAAAAAGTCAGCATTTTAGAGTATCCAATTCAGTGAATTGTGTATAACACAATGAAATCATAGTGGCTATTGAATTCATTGTGTTATACAACTATCCCTACTATCTTATTCTAGAACATTTTCATCATTCTCTCATTCCTTGGCAAACACTAATCTATTTTTTGTATCCATGGATTTGCCTACTATGAACATTTCGTATAAAGGAACTAGGCAATGTGTCTTTCTATGCCCAGCTTCTCTCGCTAAGCATAAAATTTCCAAGGTCCATCCATGTCCTGATACATATCTAGTCTTCATTCCTTTTTGTTGTTGAATAATGTTTTGTTTTGTTTTTAAATATTTATTTATTTCTTATTATTTCTTTTTGAGGTAGACTCTTACCCTGTTGCCCTGGGTAGAGTGCCATGGCATCATCGTAGCATCACAGCTCAAGCAACCTCACACTCTTGAGCTCAAGTGATCCTCATGCCTCAGCTTCTTGAGTAGCTGGGCCTACAGGCGCCCACCACAATGCCAGGCTAATTTTTCTTTTGTTTTTTAGTACAAATGGGGTCTTACTCTTGCTCAGGCTGGTCTTGAACTCCTAAGCTCAAGTAATCCACACACCTTGGCCTCCCAGAGTGCTAAACTACAGGCGTGAGCCACTGGGCCTGGCCTGAATAATATTTCATTGTACATATAGATACATTTTGTCCATTCATTCATCAGTAAATGGACATTTGGGCTGTTTCTACTTTTCATCTACTATGAATAATGCTGCTATGAATGTTTGTATACACATTTTTGTGTGAACAGGTTCTTAGTTCTTTCAGGTACATACCTACTGATAGAATTGCTGGGTCATATGGTAATTCTAGGTTTAACTTTTTGAAAAACTACCAAATTATTTTTCATAGTGGCTATAGTATTTTGTATTAAAGTTGAGTATTGCCCTCCCCCCAACCCTGTCTAATTGTATGAACTTGGCACTTAACCTTTCCAACACTCATTTCCATCATCTGAAAATGGAAGTGATAGGCTGGGTGCAGTGGCCCATGCCTGTAATCCTAGCACTCTGGTATGCTGAGGCAGGTGGCTCGCCTGAGCTTACAAATTCAAGACCAACCCGTGCAAGAGCAAGACTCCATCTCTACTTAAAACAGAAAAAACTATCCGGACATGGTGGCATCCGCCTACAGTCCCAGCTACTGGGGAGGCTGAGGGAAGAGCATCACCTGAGCCTGAGAGTTTGAGGTTGCTGTGAGCTGTGACAGCATAGCACTCAACCCCAGGGTGACTGAATGAGACTCTGTCTAAAAAAATAAAAAAATAAATATAAATATAAATAAATAAATAAAACAAGAAAAAGCAAAAAATGAAAATGTAAGTAATGACTGTCTACCTTACAGGGCACCTTGTGAGCGTTAAGTAAGGAAAGATAAGACAGTGAGCTCAGTAAACGTTAGTCATTGTCCGAACTCTCACCATCCTTAACATGCTCGCTGACCAGGGGTGAGCGAGATGGTTGAACAGGAATAAGTGCCTCATTTGAAGAGATAAGAAGTCGTTCCTATCCCGGTCTGTTGGGGTTACAGAATGGTAACCCCGGGCTCCCTTCACGTGCCGGAGGGAGGCAGAGCAGGGGCTTGGCTGACACCTGTTTGTGTACCTGGAACTGATATGAGATTCATATTAGATGCAAAAGCCTAGTGAGGTGATAGACAATGAGGGAGATAATGGAATGTAATCAGAAAAATCAGGTGTCTATTGTTAGAAAAGCCTGAATTCAAATATGAATTCTCTCAGCTTTGGAAAGTTATGTATTCCCCTTGAACATTAGTTTCCTCATCTGTTAAATGGGGAAATAACATAACTTTCGTGAAGGCACTGTGTTGAAGATAGAACAGGAGAATGTCCCATTGCCTGTATGTCACAGATGTTTGATAAACAGCAGCCAGTACTGGTCACTAGAGGAGAGACGAGCATCTCCTATGTGCTGAGTTTGCCCCTTTCCGCTGCTGAGTTCGCAGCGTGGGCTGGCAGGCGGCCTGCAGGAGCAGCAGGCAGAGGCTCTGACCTTAGCAGCACCTCACACCTAAGGTGAGCCAGGTAGGGCCGAGCCACGTGAGGTCCCTGGGCACGGGTATCCCCAGGATCCAGGCCGGGGCGGGTGTTGAGCTGGGGGAAGGAGGGTCTGCTGATAAAGGCAGTTGTGGCAGGAGCTTTCCAGGGGCTGCCCCTGCTCCCTTGGGCAGCCCTTGTCCTTATGTTTGGCCTGTTCTCGGGGCCATTTCTTGTCATTTCGCCTAATCAAGGTTCACCGGGTCCCAATACCATCTTCATCATGCCCTCCCTACTTCCTGACCCTATCACAAACAATAATAATTTCCAACAAAGCTCTCCCCTGTGTCTTTCTAGGTCCAGTTCTTATAGGAAAGAAGGACAGAGCAGGTGATGATGAGACTCACAGACTCTCTTTGCAACAGGGGACAAGACCAGGAAGCGCTCCCCCCATCACCTGGGGCAGCCCTCACCCCATCCCCACCCCAAGACTTCCCCACAGCCTGAAGCACCTTCCAGACCCTACATTTAGGGATGAATTTCTTACTATGGATTGGTGATGAGGTGCCTGATGGCAGGTGTGGGAGCACTGTGTCCCTGCTCACTCTTTGCTACCCCCCGCCCAGCACATACAGACCCCCTCTTCCTGTCTACATCCCAGAAAAACACACACTCAAGTCATACTACTGCCTCCCCCACCACACACACAACAAGCACCCAGAGATTTGACTTATTCAAGTTTCCTTTGCAGACAAGTCACAAACACGTTTTAAAAAGCAAAATCAGGGACAAAGACACTACACCACTGAAAAATCACTGACACAGGTCAAATTGGCTAATAGGAGAAAAGGTGTACAAATTTATTTGATGTGTAGTACACAGGAGACCCTCAGAATGAAGACTAAAGATACAGGGGAGACTGCTCACTTTTATGCTTAGTTAGGTTCAACAAATATGGACAGCTGTGTAGAAATGTGATTAGACAAAAAGGGTATAATCTAATGCTAGCAGACTGAGTGGGGAAAACCTAGCGAGGCCTGTCTGTATAGATTCTTCTTGGCCTCTCTGAGCAGCATTCCTTCCTTCTGGTGGGGCAGTGTTGGGGGTCAGGGGATCCCAGTTCCCCAAACCCAATTGACCTGGCTCCATTACTTGGCTGAACTAGAGAATTCAACTGAGGCAAGGCAGTAATCAAAAGCAAAAGTGAATGGAAACTGAAAATAAAACTGGAGCGGCATAGACAATGTGGATAGGTAGCAAAGGTAACTTACACAAATTTCAGGGTAACCTAGAGAGATTTTATTTAGGAAGAACAAAGAGAAAGTTTAGAGTACTTCCAAAGAGAGTTGGAAGTGGGTCCCTCTCATGAAGCAGCAGAGGAGAGAGAGACCAAGGCGCAAAGGCCTGCAGGAGTATAAACAGCCTCTCTGTTTGAAATTAGCTGCAAGTCTTTCATTGGCCTCTTTGAACCTCCAGGCAGAACCATCCTTTTTCTATTGGTCATTGATTGTCTCTTTCTATTGGTCACTGGTTACCTAGGTTACTTCTTGCCCATTCTCTGATGGGCCTCCAGACTTCCTGGTTCATGCATGAGGCCAGATTTTCCTTACATCCACTTTGAAACTCTTTCTTAGTGTCCCTTCTCATCCAGGAAGGACCCTTTCTGGAATTGGGGGTCTTATGACTAGAGTCAGACAAAGTAGGTCAGATAATTTTTTTATGACCAGTTTTTCCACAGAGTAATTTTGGGTTTTATGCATGGCCTTTGAGAACATGGTTTCTGGTTTTTATGACCTGCCTTGGGGAAGAAAGAGTCAGTGGCCAGCTTCAGCAGAGAATAGGACTGAGAGCCAAGAGCATGGGAGAAAGTCAGAGAAAAACTCTTGTTTCTAAGCACTTCACTTCACTATTCGGAGCCCCAACAGTGGTCTGAGGTATAGAATCTTTCTCCTTTCTGGGACATCTCTCTCCTCACCCTTCCCTTACCACATCTTTGTGAAATTCTACTACCAGAAAGAAAACTACAAACTGGAGCCAACTAACCATAAGTTTGGGACCTCCTTGCTCAAGCGTCCCCAGCCGTGGGGTGGCTGTGGGCTCTTTGAAGGAAGCAGCATCTAACTTCTTGTCTGGGGGGGGGGGGGGGATCAGCCCTAAAATGGAACTTAGGTTTAAACTGAGGGACTGGAATCCTTCAGAAGTACCTTGAGAGACCCGAGGACCTGGAATATTTATAAGACATTAATTATTTCATATGCATGACAGCAATTTTCAGGTTATAACAAAAATAAAACACTCAATTTTCAGTCACAGTACAATAGTAAAGAAAACAGAAGGGGTTTCCTTGGTGCCCCAAACAAAGATCTTATTCAGCTTTCTGATCACACATGTTGAAGTCTTCATGCTCTACATGCTCTCATCAAACTTCTTCAGCACATTATGGGGCCAGGGATTACTCCCTCTGGAGGCTTAGACAAATAGCCAGTTTCCTTAGGTGAAGGCCATCATCTAATCCTCTTCCTACCAGATGGTTTCTAGCCAGCTGGACGTCATCTACCCACCCCCACCCCCCCACCTCCTGGCCTGCAGCTGGAGTGACCACTTTTGCAACCAACTTAGGTTGGTCTCTTCAAGCCTCACCCTTGGCAACTCTCCCAAGAAAAGTGAAACTTGACCATGGAATTGAAATTATAAATCCTTAGAAATGGAAAATCCAGTTAGAAGGTACCTAGGAAGTACTTGATGAGCACTTGAATGAGTGAATGAATGGATGAATGAATGAATGATGATGAATTCATGAGCTTACAAGGGAAAAGCTCCCTGTACTGCAAGGCTTTTGGTTTGCTCCTCCTAAGATCCGTTCCACAATCAACTGGTGGTTTTGCTAACATTACGGTTTCTGCTCCTGACCCGCTCAAAACAGAATCGTGGAAAGCTTTGACTTCCTAACAAACTGCTAGCAAATTCCTCAGGGATGTTCTGAGTTTAACAAAGTTGGAACAGTATTGAGCTTCAGGCACCATAGCCTCAGGAATTCTGAGCAAAAGACTGTAGTAGTCAAGGAGTTCTGCCACCATGATTAGTACCAAGTGGTTTCTTTTCTTGAATAGTGGTCTAGGGAGATATTAACAGATACTCACTTAGGTTTGTGGGCTGAACAAAAGCAAAGAAAAGCTTAGAAGAGGCAAAAGACTCATAAAAGCAAGGGCATGAAATATGCAACTTCACATATATCTAGTAAAAGAGAACTCAGTGCCAGAGGAAAACAGACACCGTTTAACAGACACCATTTAAGATGGTGCCTGGTTACTGGTAATTTCAGGGAGAACTCAGACAAGCCAAAATAAAAGACTGAAGCCAGAGCTCTTAATCAGTGGAGGGTTATTAAGCCAACGTTTGAGAATTTAGAATGTGCTGGGAAATATACAAACCACAAATGCATCTGTGATAGTTTTTCTGAAGGGGGAATCTGGGAACTTCAGAATTTGAGGGGACAGAGCATGTGGAAAGAAAAAAGAGGAGGAGGATGAGCAGTGAGACAAAGTGCTTCCATTCTTGTGAGGCTCAGGAAATGAACGATAAGGTCCAGTGAATGAAGAGAAAAAGGGCACGAAGGAAGCATCCATTATGGAGGTGACCCTGGGTTGGTGAAAGAATGATCAATCTTATCTCTATCTGCACTTGGGAAAATAAACTTGTAATCATCACTATTAGTATGGAATGGAACAGACTTTAGTTTTAGGCACTAGACTTAGTCTACAGACTTAGTCTACAGACTCTGTAGACTACAGACTCTGCATGTCCTTGGTTATAGGAAGCCAGCAAAGCATTTCCCTATAAACCTCTGTGGAAGCAGTCCTTGTAGACTGCCTGAGGACTTATACCTTTGGGTGGGGGGCAGGATCTGGCTGATGCTCAATACTGGTAGCAGCTATTCAGCCAGAAGGGGCCGTTGAATGACTCAGCCTCCAGGCTTGACCTTCCCTTTCACATAGGGAGTTCATGAAGTCGTGAGATTTTTATTTTCTTTTACAACTCCAAGTTTCACTTCCTGTGGACAGCAGCGGAGGGGAACTTATAAGAAAGTATATAAGATCAGTCCTTTACCTCTGTTTAAATTTAAAACACTTAGTCCTCTTGGGTATTTGCACTTTAATTTTTATCTGGAAGTTAGTTTGAAATTTAACTTTAATTTTTATCTGGATTAATTTGGAAGTTAATCCATGTCTGAAAAACTTTTCAGAAGTAAGATGGTTGAGGCCAAATGTTGAAAAGATTTTATAATTTGCAACATAAACTCGTTTATGGTGTCAAAAACCAAATTTGTATGAGACCTTGATGATGAAAACTGTCCTACGGATTTAGTACTACTGATGAACTTAACCACTCATTTAAATGAATTAAATATGTGTCATTAAGGTGAAAACCAACTTATCAATACAATGTCTCAAACCCCACAGCATTCCAAATGAAACTGAAATTATGGCAAGCTCAAATCAAGGCAAACAATTTTATGCATTTCAGCACATTGACAAAACACAGTCCTGAGAACAGTGAAAAATATGCAGCCCTGCTTTTCGATTTGATATAAGAATTTGAAAACAGATTTCAAAGTTTCCTGAAAAATAATCAAATTTTGGTGCATTTGCTACTCCATTTTTAGTCAACATAAATATGTTACCTGACAATTTTCAAATGGAATGTATACAGCTACAATGTGACATTCCGATTAAAGAAAAATTTGATGTCTCTTTACTAGAGTTTTATAGTTCCTGTCTTCCCAGAGACAAGTATCTCTCACTTCACAATTGCACCTTATTCACGTCATCACTTTTGGCAGTAACTACATTTGTAAGTAACTCTTATTAAGAAAGAAGCACATTCACTTGTAGTCCCAGCTACTTGGGAGGCTGAGGCAAGAGAATCTCTTAAGCCCAAGAGTTTGAGTTTGCCGTGAGCTGTGACAGCACAGCACTCTACCAAGGGCAACATAGGAGGCTCTGTCTCAATAAATAAATAAATAAATAAATAGCACCTAAAGAGTAAAATTAGAACCAAATATCTGATGAGCACCTTTAGAACTTACTAAGAATTGCAACTACTTCCATCCACCAGATATTGATGCATTAGTTTCTCAAATACAATGTCACATATCCCACTAGTTTTGTGTTGTCCACTTTTCCTTTATTTTTGCAATAAAAAATATTTTAAAAACAAAAGTAGTTTTATTCCTTAGATATGTACATTTTCTACAAAGTCTCATTCAGTTGCCCTGGGGTTGAGTGCTGTGGTGTCATCATAGCTCACAGCAGCCTCAAACTCCTGGGCTCAAGAGAGCCTCTTGCCTCAGCCTCCCAAGTGGCTGGGACTACAGGTGCCCACCACCATGCTGGGCTAGATTTTCTTTTCTTTTCTTTTTTTTTTTTTGGCCGAGGCTGGGTTTGAACCCACCACCACCTCTGGCGTACGGGGCCAGTGCCACAGGTGCCGCCCCTTGTTTTATTTATTTTTTTTATTTGTAGAGCCTGGGATCTCATTCTTACTCAGGCTTGTCTCTAACTCCTGAGCTCAAGCAATCCACTTGCCTCATCTTCTCAGAGTGCTAGGATTACAGGTGTGATCCACAGCTCTGGGTTAATATTATTTATTTATTTGGAGACAGAGTCTCACTCTGCTGCCCCAGGCTAGAGTGCAGTGTTGTCATCATAGCCGACTGCAACCTCATACTCGTGGTTTCAAGTGATCTTCCATTCTCAGCCTCTCAAGTAGCTGGGACTATAGGCACCTGTCACAACACCTGCCTAGTTTTTCTATTTTTAGTAGAGATGGGGGTCTCACTCGTGCTCAGGCAGGTCTTGAACTCCTGAGCTCAAGGGAGCTGCCTATCTTGGCCCACAAGAATGCTGGGGTTACAAGTGTAAGTCTCTGTGCCTGGCCCTGTTGGATGATTTTAAAAGACTCTTTGAGTGGGCCACTATATAACTAGGATGATTATGTGAAGACTTTGTGCTTCTTTATGGTGGAAGACATCACAAAAACTATGCACCAAACTTTTTTTTGTTCCTCAGGTTTGGCTAATGTTTGTGAATTTGATGTGTGGCCCAAGACGACTCTTCTTCTTCCAATGTGTCCAGGGTAGACACCCAGATCTATGTAATACTACCTTTGCTACTCAGGCTGCTCTCATCTGTTTTGCCAAGACCCAAACCCCTATTCTTTGCGTGACCTCAATATGGTATAAAAGTATACATTGTGTTACCTTTCTTTAAGGTTTTGTTTTGTAAGATTCTCATGGCCCATTAATAAATCCACGTGCCTTTTCTCTTATTAATTTGCCCCTTTTCAGTTGATTTTCAGAAAACCTTCAGAGGGTAAAGGGGAAGTTTTCCCTTGAGCCCTACACAGTATTATGATAATTTGTTTACTTGTCTGATGTTTCCTCTTTGATTCAGCCCTGAACAGCAGGGACTATGCTATATTGTTTCTATATATCTTTCATATCTATATGACTGGCACATAATATGCACTCATTAAATATTTGAGTGATAAATAGAATAATGAACTAAGGAATGGAGTACGGTAGGAGGAGAGGTCCAACCAGACTGAGACTAACGTACGTAAGAATCCAATCACCTTAGACTTTATCAAAGGTTTAATAGAGGGTTTCCAAGAAGCAATAGCTCTTGGAGGTGTGAAAGGACGAGACATGTTGATAAAAAGGCAATGAGTCCTTTCTATACCTGCAGGCCCATAAAAATGATTTGGTAGCTCTTAATTTTGCATCTAGAATACATGTATGAACTAAAATAAGACCCCCCATCCCCAGCCAACTGAATGGACCCCTGCCCAGCCAAGGGGACCCCAGGAATATCCTAAAGCCAAGTTGCAGGCCAAGAAAAGGGAGGTCAGACAGACCTTGTCATGCCCCCCATCTTCTTGGTGACATCCTTTGTAACTCATTAATTGCCCTCAGGCTATGCTAGATAAAGCTTAAACCGCATTGCATAATTCCTGTCTCCCTGACAGTACAAAGCCAAACTGTAAGCCAATCACCACGAGAACACTTGCTCAGAGCTTCTTGGGCATGACTCTTTGGCTGTGGTTGCACCAATTTGTCTCGGAATAAACCTCTTTGAATTATTTTACCTAGTTTGGGGTCTTTTTCCATTGACACGTGGAGTAATCATTTGGAATATTGTTAATAGTTTGGCACTTGTCCCCAGGCCACATCAGAAGAATGAGGACAAATGGTTTGAGGAGAAGAAAAGGATTGATTTGCAAGCAAATGAGGAGGATGGCAGACTAGAGTCTTAGGGAAACCATCCTGCTAACACAGAAGTACAGAGCTTTTAAAGAAGGAGGTTTCAGCTTCAGGATATTAACTGTAGTGGATGGTTCTGATCCATCCCAGCTTGTTAACCACTCACCCAGGTTTATTGCCCCCTCCCTGCATGAGAGAAAATCAACACACTGAGACAGCAGCTTTCACAGCAGAGAAAGGGTTTAATGTTGCGAGTGCCATGTGAGGAGACAGGAGGAATTTCTCAAATTCATCTTCTCAAAAATTTGGAAGAGTTTTAAAGACAGTCGGGCAGCCGGAAGTCTGGGTAATTGGGTCTGTCAATTTGCTGGGTTTAGTGAAGAACTATAGGAGTGTAGAAATTGTCTTCTATGGGAGTGAGGAGGAGGGAAAGGGGAAGGGGAGGAGGGAAGAGGATTGGTAAGCTCTCACCTAATGGCCCAGTTAAGGGTGTACAGCACACCCACTGGTTGAAGGGCTCAACCACAATTTGGATTGTACCTAAGAAAAGGAAACAATGTACCATAATCATTTGTGCCCTCATATCAATCTAAAATCAAAAAATAAATAAATAAAATTATATAAGGGAACCCAATATAAGCTGTTAACTTGTTATTGCATATTTTCACCTCAGACTTCTCCCTTGAGCTTCAAACAACCTGAGAATAACACCAGAATCTACTTATGTTCCCATTCATTACCATTTGCTGGTTCTTCAATCTTCAATATTAAAAAAATTAAATCCGGCTTGGCGCCTGTAGCTCAAGTGGCTAAGGTGCCAGCCATATACACCAGAGCTGGCAGGTTTGAATCCAGTCTGGGCCTGCCAAACAATGACAACTATAACCAAAAAATAGCCAGGCATTGTAGCGGGCACCTGTAGTCCCAGCTACTTGGGAGGATGAGGCAAGAGGATCGCTTAAGCCCAGGGGTTGGAGGTTGCTGTGAACTGTGACGCCACGGCACCCTACCCAGGACAACAGCTTGAGGCTCTGCCTCAAAAAAGAAAAAAAAAAAAAATTAAATCCATACTTTTCTGTTAACATTGATCAGAGGCATGTTTTCATCATATGACCCAGACAACTTAAAACTTTAAAATGTTTCTTTGTAAAAAAAAAAAATGTTTCTTTGTTTCAAATCTGCTCAACTGAATTCTATTCACTCCAGATAGCAGAGAATAATATTATGAAATGAGTCTAATTGAGTCACTTTCTTGTTTAAGACCTTGCTGTAGCGATAGGTAAATATATGTTATATATAAAATTATAATTATATATTATATGTAAAATACATGTATTATATATAATTATATATAAAATACTATGTATGATAAATATCATATATGAAATTATAATTATATATTGCATATAAAAACACATATATAAAATTATACTTATATATAAGATGTATAATATATTATATATCTATTATGTAATATATAATATGTTATATATAAAATTATAATACATATGTATTATATATAATATATATTTATTTAAGCAAGGTCTTAAAAAGGAAAGTGACTCAATTAGACTCATTTCATGTTATTCTCTGCTATCTGGGAGTGAATAAAATTCAGTTGAGCAGATTTGAGATATTATATATAATATATGTGTTATATATAAAATATATTAATATATATAAAGCAAAGATATTATATATAAAATACATATATTGTATAATACATAATAATATTAAGTATATAATATATACATATATCAAAGTTTTATAATATATTTGTATATACATATATCAGTTATGTACATATGTATATATACACATATATCAAAGTTATATAATATATTTATATGTATATTAAATATATAATATATATGCATATATCAAAGTCTTAAATTATGGCCTTTGGCTGAATTTGCTTAGTTATCTGTGATGCATTCCAAAGTTCTCTAAGTTATTCTCATGGCTATGCTGTATTTATAATTCTCTATGGTTTTACTTATTCTGTCACTGCCTAAACTGTTCTACCTACTCTTCTAAACTTTGTTATTTTCTTGCTTTTGAGATGCAATTCTAGGTTATCCTCTTGAGGACACTCTCCTGAGCCAGTCTTTGCAGGCCAGTTGAGGACTCATGGGCTAGGGGCCCACCTTGTCCATAGATGGCGCTGTAAGCCACTTGCCAGACTAGTACCTCACTAGTACATCACTATGCATTGCATTAATATCCCTGGATCTCCACAGAGGCAAGTATTATAACCTGCTAAGTTTTTGGTACCACAGAATTTACAAGTGTCTGATGTATGTGTTAGGGCTTCTTAAATGTTTACTAATGAAATGATAAAATACTCTCAGGTCTCTGTTTGGAAATAATATTTGTTAAAATAAAAATGTTTTGTAAATTAAAAAAAAGAAACTGTCTTTCTTTCTGAATGGCTCTTGGGTGGAGGTCACAATACCAGTTGAATGGTTCCTTGGTATGGGCAACTATTCTGGATGGGTCAGTCATTCCACTGGAATGTAGAGCTTAGAGGATATCTCAGAAACTACTTTTAGGTTTCAAAAAATTGTTATCTATGGAGAAAGTTAAGGCTCTATGACTCCAGAGTAGCAACTATAGAAAAGCATATAGGAGACAGTGGCTGATAATTATCAAGCAAATGAGTGGACAGTGGTTTACTATTATCCTTACCTTTAGCTAGGCTTTTTCTTTTACAGAGTTCTAAGCCCTTCCCAAAGTTCTCTCCTTGTGCCCTGGTTTTGATTTGTAAAGGGCAGTTCCAGTTTCCAGTGAAGACAATCTCGTGACCTCATGACCTCCTCTCAGACAATTCCATTGAGTGGTGTCCTATGGTACAAAGGACACTGGCCCCAGCCAGGAATGCAGGTTTTAGTTCTTAAAAGGGGAACTAAAACATTTTTAATTAGACAAAACATTTTTGTTTCCTTTTTTTCAGGCTTTTGTTTTCTTTACAATAGATAATGATTTTACTCTTACGTAAAAGTCATTTGGTATTTTTTAATGCATAATATTACATTTCGAACTCTTAGCTATTCCTGTATGGCAACTATCTATTATTCAGAATGCCCAGCAAAATACTTTCCTACCTTATCCTGGACATATTCCTTCTTTCTAGAGCAACCATGTGGGTTTGAATAGGTTTGCCATTTTCTTTCAGATGCCGTTCCACTGGCCACAGTGATGGGTTCACAGAGGTCAGTATCTACCTGGGCCCACCCCATCATATCATGCCTCTCCGATGGCCACAGTTGACTGTGGAGACACAGGCACAAACCAAGCCTAAAACAGGCCCAGGAGAACCTTTCCCAGGATTACTTTGAGAACCTCGGACCTCTGGGTACAGAGATGTGTGCCTGTAGGATGGCCATAGCACCCATAGCATAGGAGAGATGGATGCTAACTTGTAGAAAAGCAGAGCCAAAGATAGTTTGATAGTTACCCCTGGAGCCCTTCTTTGGGATATGCAAAACCTCTATCTGCCAAAACAAGTTTGAATAGGTTTCTGTCACCTGCAAACAGCAAAGTCCTGATTCACTCAGCTCAGTGCCACAGACTCAGCACTTTCAGGTGAGATTAGCACTATTCTTGGTATGGAGAGACGCTTTTACTTCATTTACATGTGTTATCATTGTCCTTATACAATCACGAGCATCTGGCTGCTCCCCATGTAATTAAACTCTATTTGAAACCAAACACGAATGACTTACTTGAAAAATTCAAGTTTGTTCATTTTGAGAAATATAGCTTTGTTTCTTGAGTCATTACAAATACTTTATTTGATGGTTCACAAATTCACTCTGAAACTTTCAAATAACTGTCTGCATTAATGCATTTTTTTAGACGAGGTCATTTAAGTTGTTGCTGATGGAATTTCTTTCTGCAGTAGGTTCTTGGTCTTGGGGATTCAAAGAATGAATCCATGGACCACAGATCAGTGGGAAGATAGAATTTATTAGATAGAAAGGAATAAAAAGCACCAGAGCTTCTGGTAGAGGGAAAGGCCCAAGTGGGAAGTTTCCACATGAATCTTTTGTCTAGGGGTAGAAAGTCTTGGGAATTATATTTGGCCAAGACTTGGTAGATGGAAGACACCTTTTCAATGTTAATAAGAGTATTAACAAATGAATGAATGCAGCCCCTTTAGCTTGCAAAAGAGCAGGGTCTCATTTTCAGAAGATGACTGGCTAGCTTACATGAAATTGCTAGGGCCTAGGAAACTGGGGTTCCTGTTCAGTCCTGAATGGGAAGAGGGAACCCTGTATGATTGTAACCTCTGTTTTTTACATATATTTTGTCCCCTGCAGCTGACTGCCTTAGGTAGCAACTTTGCAAAAATATCTTCTATAAATTGAATTTCTGTAAATTAAAATAAATGAAGAGAATGCACTAAGTTACTGCCTCCCTCTTAGGAATTCCCGAGATCTGAACCATGTATTTCTGTTTCATTGCTGCCCCCCCCAAAAAAAAACCCAAGGAAAACTGTAAGTAGTAAAACGAACAAGACCCATTGTCGGAGTTCCGGCAGTTGGCTGCATGCTCAGTTCTCTGTGTGCTCTTGGCCAAAGAATGACCTGACCAACCCAAAGCAAGGCAAATGGGAAACAACGTGTATTGAGGAAGAGAGAGTTAGGTTTATAGAACAAGAGCAAGATACAGACTTACAGAGCAAGATACATTTATCATAGACAACGAATGGCCCTGTGGTCAGGACAAAAAAGCTTTGGTTATGATCTGGGATCCTGTTTTGTACTATCTGGGTGGGACCCTCCTGTGGTTCCAGGGAACCACTTTGAAGGACAGTTAACAGATAATTAGCCCTAGGTTACTCTAAGTCACTTTGCATATCCTTTTGTGCCTGGGCTACCTGGCCCCTGGGTATTCTTACTACCCAGGTGTGGCAGTTAGTTGCTCAGAATAGAATTAAGGTGGGGCAGCACCCAGACTGGGCGTACTCTTGTCTTTTTTCCCAGATAATTACTCAAGGCAGCACCAAGGCAAAGAACCCACTTAGTCCCTTACAAGAGTCTTGGAAGTCCCTTACTAGCTACCTGATGAAGGGGATCTCTGAGAAGCTGGAAGCAGCCCTTATGGAAACAGTTAAAAATTACCAGAACAAGGTATAGAACAGACAAGCAAGAAAAAACTGGTATTTCAACATAGGGAGAAACTTATCTAAAGGCAGGCAGGCAGAACCAACCACAGACCAGTTGGTGCTCACACTGACCATCCCATAAGGAATAGTTAAGATGAAAAATAAAGATTAAGTAAGAATGGGACAATAGATAAATGTAGTTTATAGGATATATCTGAAAAGTAAAAGGTTGAACAAGGGCCATTTCCACCACCCCTCTACCGTTGAGCTTTGTCTTAACTTTGGAGCTTTTTTATATCTTTCCATAAACCCCAAGTGTCTTAACATAGTATGTGTTATTTTTCTATTTCATCCTAGATGTCCCATCCACTCAGAAGAGGAGTTCCAATTGAGGGACATTGGCCAGGATACCTCCAGTGTGTCTCAAAGTATCCTTCTCAGAAGGCAGGTAGTCCGTAGCCCGGTAGGGTGGTAACCAAGACTTTTCACTGTATTTTTTCCTTTGGGAGGTGGTCACTCTTGTTACAAGATGCTGTCCTAAGCCTGGGGTTGATTCTGGCCCTCCCTCATCTGTTTTAATGTCTGTTGGTGGTGTGTTTTTCAATTCTTTGTCCACTTAAGAACCTGCTATTTAAAGTTCCATCGCGATTTCACTAACACTATGATTTTTTTTGGCATGAAAGATTGATTATGTACCATCAATTATTGAAATCATCAAGAAAGTGAATTCAATTTTAGATCGACTATTATAAAAGGAAAGGTAATTATAGTTTTCTGTCTTTTCATTTATCTGCTCAATATAGAGTATCATGACATATAATTTAGAAGGTCATGCCTGAAGAGTAATATTCACAAACTGATCGTGGTCTAGCGTCTGTGAGGCCAAAGATTTGAAGTCTGTGTCAATTTGAAGAATGTGATGAATGGGAAAAGAAAACCCAAGAATAATGAAGGAATGCAGGGAAACTTCACCCCAAAACATGGCTCTCTGGCATAATGAATATTTTAAATTAAAGCCCCTTAGAGAACAACAGATGTTGGAAGAGACTTTCCCTTATCTATGTTATTTTAGTAACCTTGTTAATTGTCCAGCAAACCTGCAGAAGGAGAAGGGGAAATTTTTTCTTGCCCCCTGCAACATGAATAAAAATGTTCTGTCGGATGGAGGAGAGTAACTATTTACCAATGTTTTGGCTGTTGTTTTGTTTTGTTTTTGAGACAAGATCTCACTCTATTGCCCAGCCTGAGGTGCAGTGGAGTCATCACAGATCACTGCAACCTCAATTTTCTAACTTTGGCCTGACAAAGATTATAGGCATTAGTTACTCTCCTGGCCTGAAATGATGCATTTTCTATAAGGCAAAGGAGTTTAAATTCTGAGGGCCCAGGGAAGACTTCCTGTGGCCAAGATTCACCATCTTCTACACCCCAATGCATGTAGGGCCTTGTGAGATACATTACTGTCACTAGACAAAGAGGGTCTGGCTGCCTGTCACTGGCAGCCAATATGCAGAGACCAGTTGTCAGAAGGCCAGCCGTTCTGGGGAACAGGGAGTGTAGCCTCTCCAAGACTGTTCTGTTCTTCCATTTCCAAAACCACAGTATTATACATAAAGGTTCAAAGCAAAGAGCACATTAACTCTCATTTTAAATAATAATCAGCACAACTCGGTGACAATCTATTACAACATTTCCAATTCAAAAGTTAATTTCCTAAATCAATCCTCCTAAAACAAAGACCACATTAACCCTTATTTTAAATGGCAATCAGCATAACTCAGTGACCTATTACAACATTTCTAATTCAAAAGTCAATTTCCTAAATTAATCTTCCCAAACTACTCAAGATGGTCATCTTTAGGGTGGGAGCTAAATTTGTAAAACAGTAGGAAAGGGAGACAGCAGGTGAAGGTCATGTAGGACCTAAAACGACCAGACCGGCTGTGTCATGTAGCCCTCGCCTGGCTTACTCCATCTGTTCTCACTACGCGTGTTTTCATTACCACCTGCCCCAAGGCATGCAGCCCTTCCTTTAAAAGTCCATGGTATCTCTTAGTTCAGGAGGTGGATTTGAGGCAGCTTCTCTTGTTCTCGGGGCAAGATGTCTGTCATATTAACATTTTCTTTCTTCTCTGGAGATCCTGTTCTCTCAATAATTGTATTATATTTTTGTGTGAGGAGCGACTGGACCCATATCTAAACCCCCTTGCGATTTTAACAACACTTTTTTCTATACAGATGCTTTTACTAGTAGATACTTTTCAGAGCTACTATTATGTCTGTAGTTTTTAAAAATAACCTGCTCAAAGTATGCCAAAGAAGTGTTTTTGGAGGTGGCATGTTCTGATCTCCTCCAGTCATATTTGGGGTAGCTTGTCCTGAGACCCAACAGATTCGACTTCTGCCACATATTATTCCAGTGGTTTTGGGGAAATGTAAAGTCTCTATTTCTTTCTCCATTACAATAGTAATAATGATATTAAAGTACTGTATTGTTTGAAAATTAAATAGGATAAGGTAGGTAGCACTGAAATGTCTTCAAGTTATTCAGCCTTTTGGGGTTCCTCATCCTTTCTTTTTGCAAATCATAACTTTTAAAAGTTAAAAGTAGACTTATCACTAATATAATGTACACACATTAAAGACTTTTTAACTCATTAATGAGGAAAATAGCAAAATTATATAACTGGTTAAAAAGATCTAGTAGAGATAGAAATATTTATAGTCATAGGAAGAAACAATACTAGAATAATATTGCTAAATTAAGTGACAATAAATTTAATGGACCACAGGACAATAAATGTGTTTAGTTCTGGAGATTATATTTTCTATGGATAGAAGCACTTTTCATTTCTATGGAACATATTTGCATTGCAGGAAAATAAGAATCAATTTCAACAAGTTTACTTCACTTTTACCAAAGTTGTAAAATCTTGAAATCAACAGTAAATAGTGAGTTGAACAAGTGAACATGCCTCCAGAGAATAAAGTAATCCTTGGGTGGACCTACAAGGTTGTGCTCCAGGATGACACTCACAGGACACGCAGTCATCCTACAGCCTATTTCCAAGTTGTTGATCATTTTTTCTTAACACTCTAACAGACAAACAAATGGTATCAAGCTTCATTTCACAAAGGTCCAGCTCCATTCTCAATTTTCAGAGGAATCTAGGGTTTCAGATTCTTCTGGTCATCACTCTGATATCCTGCCTATGGTATTTAACTGTGTCAAGCTGGCCAGACTACCACATCTGGTAAGTCAATCAAACACAAATCTAGGTGTTGCTGTGAAGGTATTGTGTAGATGTGGTTAACATCTACAATCCATTGACTTTTCTTTTAAAAGAAAATTAAATAGATGAGGTGGGTAGGCCTGATCTAACCAGTTGGAAGACCTTAAGTCAGTGAGAACAAAACATATTTCCTAGAAAGAAAAGTAAATCTGCCTTCAGACTCCAGTATCAGCTCCTGATTCAGTTTCCAGTCTGCTGGCCTGACCAGGCCTATAGACTTTGGACTACTGTTACTGAAAGTTTGGTGTTTGCTTCCACAGCCAAACAAAAAACAAGGACAGGTGGTTTGAGAAGGAAAGAGAAGTTGATTAAATTTGCCAGCAAATGAGGAGGTTGTCAGACTCCCATCTTACAGTACCAAGTCCTGACTATAAGCAGAAATACAGAACTTTTAAAAGGTGGGGGTTTTAGTTTCAGGCTATTGCCATTTAACTATAGTTGATGATCCTGATCAACCCCATCTGCAGGGAAGATAATCTCAACAATCTCATGACCTCTGTAGGGACAATTCTGGTGAGCCATCTGTGGTACAATGAACAAAGAGCACTCCCTTGCCCCTCTGATTACTGGCCTTGGGCAAGGATGCAGGTTTAGTTACCAAAAAGAGTGAGGGGGGTTTAAGCAGACAGCTCACAATATATTTTGCTCTTTTTCAGGCCTTTGCCTCTGTTACATTGCCAACCTTCACAACAACATGAACCAATTCCTTGAAATAAAACCTCTAACATATGTGTGGTTGTGTGTGTTTATACTTAGGCTGCATAATGATATTTTGGTCAATGATGGACTGAGTATAAGATGATGTCCCATTAGATTATAATTCCATGCTTACACAGTACTTTTCTTCTATGTTTAAATATCTTTAGATATATAAATATTTATCATGTGTTCCAGCTGCCCACAGTATTGAGCACAGTAACAAACTGTACAGATTTGTGGCCTACAAGCAACAGTCCATACCCCATGGCCTAGCTGCATAGTAGGCTACACCATCTAGGTTTATGAAAATATATTCTTTAATGTTCCCGCAAGGGCAAAATCGCCTAATGACACATTTATCAGAATGTACCCTCGTTCATCAACACATGACTGTGTTTGCATGTGTATGTGTGTGTATACACATATAAACACATATACAAATACACGTGTATGTTATTATGTATGTATGCATCCTGTCCTGTTGGTTCTGTCTCAGGAGACCCTCTCGCTTCCTGTGGCTGCTTCCTGCCTCTGCCTCAGTTTGCTCCAAGCATCGCCACTACCACCCTTCATTAACTCAAGGCTTGATGTGTCACCAACTTTAACAGACACTTTGGGGATAATGAAGGGTATTACAAGAGAGCACAAAGCAGGAACACTGCATATCATTGTTCCTAACTGCCACCGGTGGGTAGTGCAAAGGGATTTCTCGCTGGTCACCATTTTCTTGATCCCAAACTGCCACTAGGTTGGAAGCTACCTTCTCCCCAAATCTGTATGCCTTGCCTGTTTCTAAACTTCAATATCCTCCAACTGCTGAAAGAAAACTCAAAATTAGCACCATTCTATTACACAAAGAATCTTAATTCCATGGGGGCAGGAATCTTGGTCTGCATTATTTGCTGATGCATCTTCCCCCCAAACAATGATAGGCAGCAGGGCACCCAGTAGCTACAGCAGTCCCCACTATCCACACTTCTGTATTCAGTGATTTCTGTTACCCACGGTTTTATGGTTTTAGTTACTCAAGGTCAATTGAGGTCTGAAATTTTTAAAAGGAAAATTCCAGACATAAGCAATTTATAAATTTTAAATAGCACTCTGTTATGAGTAGTGTGATGAAGGTTTATGCTGTCTTGCCCTATCCTGTCCGGGATGTGAATCACCCTTTTGCCCAGTATCTTCTTGCCCTGTCTACACTCCCCACCCATTAGTCACTTACTAGGTGGCGTGGATATGAGGTGCACTATAGTGCTTGTGTTCAAGTAACCCTTATTTTACTTAATAGTGGCCCCAAAGTACACGAGTAGTGATGCTGGCATTTTAGACACGCCCAAGAAGAGCCAGAAGGTGCTTTCTTTAAGTAAAAAGGTGAAAGTTGTCAACTTACTAAGAAAAGTAAAAAATCGTATGTTGAGGTTGCTAAGATCTATGGTAATAACAAACCTTTTATCTCTAAAATTGTGAAGAAAAAAGGCCAGGCATGGTGGCTAACACCTATACTCCTAGCACTTTGGGAGGCTGAGGCAGGCAGATTGCCTGAGCTCAGGAGTTCAAGACCAGCCTGAGCAAAAGTGAGACCCTCATCTCTGAAAATAGCTGGACATTGTAGTGGGCACCTGTATTCCCAGCCACTTGGGAGGCTGAGGCAGGAGAATTGCTTGAGTCCAAGAATTGAGGTTGCTGTGAGCTATGACATCAAGGCACTCTACCAAGGGTAACAAAGTGAAACTCTGTCTCAAAAAAAAAAAAAAAAAAAAATTAAAAAATAAATAAAATAAAATAAAATAAAATAAAACAACACAAAATAAAACAAAACAAAGTAAAATAAAATAAAAAAGGAATGAGTTCCAAGAACTGGGCGTGGGTAGACTCAGAGTCAGTGTGGATTGGAATGGTGGTGGCAAAGACTCGCTTGTCACAATTTTGTAGCTCTACGAGGTATTTCAGGAAGGCTGGTCTAGAATTTTACGCTCCAGTTCTCCCACCAATTCTGAGTTGTCCAGTATCTTATAATAAATCCCTTGCTGTTCAAACTGGAATTAGTAAATTATACTGGCTGTAACTAAGCATCTTGATTGATACAAACAACTTGGGATATGGATGCTTGACACACGTTTGTTAAACTAATTATATATTTTAGATTTAAATTTATTTTAAAATTGTAAATGTAAATTACGCCAACAGGTGAATATTTTCTAGGAGTAAAAATGAGTATAAAGTAAAAAATTTCTCCCCCACAACTTTTCAGTCTGACTCCACAGAGGTTATAACTCCTGGTCCTTCGTCTTGAAAGTTTTGGTCCATATATGCATACTTATGCCTAATTTTTTAAAAGTTCAATGGAACATTATACTCTTCTGTAACTTGATTTTTAAAAATTTAACCATATGCATTAGACATGTTTCTAAATCAGTACATATAAATCTACCTCATTTTTTTCTTTTTTTAAAGACAGAGTCTCACTTTGTCGCCCTCAGTAGAGTGCAGTGGTGTCACAGCTCACAGCAACCCCCAGCTCTTGGGCTTAGGCGATTCTCTTGCATCAGCCTCCTGAGTAGCTGGGACTACAGGTACCACCACAACACCCAGCTATTTTTTTGTTGCAGTTTGGCAGGGGCCAGGTTTGAATCTGCCACTCTCCGTGTATGGGGCTGGTGCTCTAGTATCTGAATGTGCTTGAATTCATTTAAACAGGCCTTACTGATGGACATTTATGTGTTATGAACTTCCTATTCTCACAGTGCTGCTATCAACACCCTTAAAGTTGATACTATGATGTGTCTAGTTGTGAACACATATACACACACACTTGCATATTTGTGCAAATTTATCTAACGTAAACTTTCCAGTGGGAAATTGCTACATCAAAGGATATATACATTTCAAATGCTTTTTCTTTTTTTATTTTAAGGCAGAGTCTCACTTTGTTGACCCGGGTAGAGTGCTGTCACGTCACAGCTCACGCCAACCTCAGACCCTTGGGCTCAAGCCATCCTCTTGCCTCATCCTCCCAAGTAGCTGGGACTACAGGCACCCACCACAATGCCCGGCTAATTCTCCTATTTTTGGTAGAGATGGGGTCTTGTTCTTGCTCAAACTGGTCTTAAATTCCTGAGCTCAAGCAATTCACTCACTTCAACCTTCCAGAGTGTTAGGATTACAGGCGTGAGCCACCATGCTTGGCCCATATTTTAGATGTTGATAGATGTTGCCAAATTCCCTTCCAAAATTGTACTTATGTGTATTTTACACTCAGCAGTTTTCTCCTCAAGCATTAATGAGCTTTAAATTGTAGCAGCTGGATTTTTGTTTGTTTGATTGTTTTTAGAGTTTTACTTCTTAAACATTGCTTTCTGGATTTATTTGCTTATTCAAACAAAAGAGCAGAGAGACAGGGATGAAAATGAGACAGAACTGAAGGAGGGGACATGTGACAGGCTCCCATCTAAGGACTAGAAAAGCTCGAGTCTCCAGGAAGGGAGCTTGTGTTTGCAACACGGTGTTCAGGAAGTTCCTCAGACAAGAGGGCTGCCTGCACCAGCTGCTTCAAATCCTTGAATGTAGTGCTACAAACACAATAGTCTCAATCAGCTGAAATGTGTCAGTGCTTATTACACAGGAGCTATACGAAAGCAATCCACATAGTATATGAGGCCTGACAATTAAGTTTGTAAACTCATCCTGGAAAAAGTGCTACCTACCTAATTGTGAATATCACCATGGTCACCTCTGAAATGCTCTCCTTGAGAAGCTACACCTGCACCCCAGGGCCTAGTCTACCCTTCAAAGCAATTTGGGAACTTTCTGGAACGGCCATCAGAGCTGTTGTCATAGTACTTTTGATGTCTTGAATGTCATCAAAATATCTTCCTTTCAACATTTCCCTTATCTTTGGGTAAAGAGAAAAGTCAATGGAGGCCAGAGCAGGTAATTAGGGAGGGTGTTCTAATACAGTTATTTGCTCACTGCCTAAAAATGCCCTCACAGACAGTGCCCTGTGAGTGGTGTACAGTCCTGATGAAAGGACCATGAGTTGTTGGTAAGATTTTCAGTTAAGAGTCTCCTGTTTCTCTATCAATGTTTACTTGGTCTGCTGTGCTTCTCACAGTCAGCTGATGACTTTGACGGACAATTTGATGAGTTTTTGCCATGTTTTCATCAGTTGGGCTTGTTACTGGCCACTCCTGCCTCTCTGCGTCTGTTGTGCTTTCTCACCCCTCAGAAAAAACATTAATCCATTTGTACACTGCTGTTTTCTTTGTAGAATTATCTGCATAACCTTGGGCTAATAGGTCCCTGATTTCACTTTCACTCTTGCCAAGTTTAACAAGAAATTTATGAGTTTATTCATTGCTCTGATTCAAGCTCCCCCAGGTCACACAATAGCACAGAACAGTAATGAATGGCACTCAGTGGGACACTGCCACACATCAACTCCAGCACAGCAGTAAAACACTGATATACCAAGATTATGAACCTTACTGAGCTGTCTGTGCAGTGCTGCTGACAAACGTGCGTGGTGGGAAGGTCACACTTAATTGTCAGATGGCCTATGTCATGTCCCGCAGGGTGTGATCCAATATTCAGCAACGTGAACAAAGAGTTATGTGTGTTCCACAACTTCAGTGCAACACTTGAGGCCTAAGTTCTACAGACCTTCCCACATTACCCGTATTCTCAGGTTCACCAGCGAGGTTGTAAAAATAGCACTGACAGTCAGGCTCTGCTGTCTCCTGATTTTTAGAAAAACTCTTCATAGCCTTTTCAAGGAGTTGTGATTTTCTCAAGCGCTACCTGCCTGGGCTTGGAAGATCGATCCTCTCACTACAGAATCATCTTAGAGCCTCTTCTGCCTCTGTGGGTGACTTTGGTAGTATCTCCTCTGACTGTCAATACCCAAAGAAGCAATTATGCTAACAGTAGTGTCATTGCAGAAATGGCCCCCTTCAGCTGCTGTCATCAAGAGATGAAATCTACTTCCTCATCCGTTGAATCTGGGTTGATTTTGTTGCCTTCTCTGGTCAACAATATACAAGATATGGAGCTAAGCCTCAGGAGGCCTTATGTGGATCCCTCTCTCTCACTTCCACCCCTGCTTCCACCATGAGAAGTGTGGTGCGAGGCTGCTAGAGAATGAGAGACCAGAAGCAACAGAGCTGAGTGAGCCAAGCTTCAGACATGTGAGAGTCTAGTCAAAGTCAAGAAAGCTGCAGCTGACCCATGAGTGAGCCTCACTGACCACAGACCCATGAGTGAGCCTCACTGACCACAGACCCATGAGTGAGCCCCGCTGACCACAGACCCATGAGGGAGCCTCACTGACCACAGACCCATGAGTGAGCCTTACTGACCAAAGATCCATGAGTGAGCCCCGCTGACCACAGACCCATGAGTGAGCCCCGCTGACCACAGACCCATGAGTGAGCCTCGCTGACCACAGACCCATGAGTGAGCCCCACTGACCACAGACCCATGAGTGAGCCTCGCTGACCACAGACCCATGAGTGAGCCTCGCTGACCACAGACCCATGAGTTAGCCCCACTGACCACAGACCCATGAGGGAGCCTCGTTGACCACAGACACATGAGTGAGCCTCACTGACCACAGACCCATGAGTGAGCCTCGCTGACCATAGACCCATAAGTGAGCCTCGCTGACCACAGACCCATTAGTGAGCCTCGCTGACCATGGACCCATGAGTGAGCCTCGCTGAACTCAGTCAAAAGTGGAACTGTCCAGTCAACCCACGGATTTATGAGCAATAATAAGTAGTTATCATGTAAAGCCACTAAGTTTTAGAGTTTTTAAAATTTATTTTATTTAGAATGTTACCGGGGTCCAAATGTTTTGGTTATATACATTACTTTTGTACATTTTGAGTCAAGGTGATAATTGTGTCCATCCCCCAGATCATGTGCATTGTACCTGTTAAGTGTGAATTAACACCCCCCCCCCCAAACCTGCTTGACTTCCATGGAATTTAACTACCATATGTATACATGCATGCTGATCATTTAGTTCAAGTTTAAAAGGGAGTCCATGTGGTGTTTGTTTTTCCACTCCTGTGACACTTCATTTAGGAGGATGTTTCTTCCATCCAGATTGTTACAAAAGATATTATTAGTTCTGGGATTTCCCTCCTTAGTGTTTCATAGTTCTCCCTGTAGATGTCTTTCCACCTCCAGTGTAAAATATGTTCTTAGGTATCTTATTTTCTTTGTCGCTATTGTGAAAGGAATTGAGTCATTGAGTTGATTCTCAGCTTGACTCTTGTTGGCATGTAGTGATGCTACTGATTTGTGTACATTGATTTTGTAACCAGAGGCTGTGCTGAATTTATTTATCAATTCCAGGAGTCTCTTGGTAGAACCTTTGGGTTTTCTAAATGTAAGATCATATCATCTGCAAAGACTGATAGCTTGAGTTCTTCTTTCTCTGTTTGGGCACCCTCCATTTCCTTCTCTTGTCTGATTGCTCTGGCTAGGACTTCCAGCACTATGTTGAACAGAAGTGGGGACAGTGGGCAACCTTGTCTGCTTCTGGTTTGGAGTGGAAATGTTCTTCAGTCAGTGTGATGTTTTCTTTCAGTTTGTCATGTTTTTAATAATATTGAGGTGTGTTCTTTCTATTCCTATTTTATTGAGAGTCTTAATCATACAAGGGTGATGAATTTAGTCAAATGCTCTTTCTGCATCTATTGGGAGGATTGTCTGGCGTTTGTCTTTGCTTCCTTTATGTGGTGAATCACATTTATAGATTTGCATATGTTGAACCATCATTTCATCTCTGGGATGAAGCCCACTTGAATGTGGTGGATTCTTTTTTTAAGTGCAGTTGAATTCAGTTTGCTAAAATTTTATTGAGGATTTTCATTAAGGATATTCATTAAGGGATATTTATCCATAGTTTTTCTTTCTTTCATTGTGTCCTTTTCTAGCTTTGGTATCAAGGTGATATTGACTTCACAGAATGAATTGAGGGGATTTTTTTCTTTTCTACTTTATGAAATAATTTTTGTAGTATAGGTACCAGTTCTTCTTTGCAGTTCTGATAATATTTGGGCTGTGAAACCATCTCATCTGGGATTTTCATTACTGTTTCAATGTCATTACCGGATACTGACCTATTCAGCCATTTTATTTCTTCCTGATTGAGCCTAGGGAAGTAGTGTGTTTCTAAGAATATGTCCATTTTATCCATGTTTTCAAGTTTATGTGCAAAGATATTTTTATAGTATCTAGAGATAATATTTTGGATTTTGTGGTATCAGTTGTAATTTCTCCTTTTTCATTTCTGATTGAGTTTATTAGGGTACTTTCTTTCCTATTTCTGGTTTATCTAGCAAGAGTTCTGTCAATATTGTTCATCTTTTCTTTCCTTCTTTCTTTCTCTTTCTTTCTTTCTTTCTTTCTTTCTTTCTTTTTTTCTTTCTTTCTTTCTTTCTTTCTTTCTTTTTTTTTTTTTTTGAGACAGAGGCTCACTTTATACCCCTGGGTAGAGTGCCGTGGAGTCATAGCTCATAGTAATGTCAAAATCCTGGGTTCAAGCAATCTGCTTGCCTCAGCCTCTTGAGTAGCTGGGACTACAGGCACCTACCACAATGCCTGGTTATTTTTTAGAGATGGGATCTCACTCTTGTTCAGGCTGGCCTTCAACTTGTGAGCTCAAGTGATCCACCTGCCTTGGCCTCCCAGAGTGCTAGGATTACATCTGAGCCACAATCCCTGGCCAATATTATTCATCTTTTCAAAGACCCAACTTTTTGTCTCATTAATCTTCTATATTATGAAATTATTCATATCTATATATGAAATTAGTATTAATTTCATTTAGTTCTATGCTCACGTTATTTATTTTCATCTCCTGGGTTTGGAATTGGTTTTCTCTTTCTTTTCCAATTCTTTGAGGCAATTTATGAGACTATGGATTTGTAATATTTCTGTATTTTGGATGTAGGCTTTATGACAATTAATTTTTCCCCTTCTGATTGCTTTTGCTGAGTCCTACAGATTTTGATAACTCATGTTCCCTTTGTCATTTAGTTCAAAGAATCTTTTGATTTCCATCTTAATTTCCTCCTTGACTCAATAATCATTTAGCAGTACATTGTTTAGTTCTATGAATTTTGTGTACAGAGAAGAATTTCTGTTGGAATTGATTTCTAGTTTTATTCTACTAAGAAGATACATGGTATAATTTCTATTAAAAAAAAAAATGTGTTGATACTTTTTGTGGGACCTAGGAGGTGATCTGTCTTACAGAATGTTCCATGAGCTGATGAGAAGAATGTATAGTTAGAGGTTTGTAACTGTAAACATGTAACTGTTTACATGTAACTGTAAACATCTGTTAGGCTCACTTATTCTACAGTTACATTTAAGTCCATCATTTATTTGCTTATTTTCTGCTTGGAAGATCTGTCCCATTCTATCAGTGGGGTATTGAGGTCTACAGCTATAAAATAAAGTCTCCAGCTATTACAATGCTGCTATTTATCATTTTGTTTGGGTCAAGGAAGACCTTTTTTATAAATCTGGGTGTACCTATGTTAGATGCATAAATATTTAGAATTGTTATGTCTTCTTATTGAATTATTCCCTTCACCATTATATAGAGACTAACTTTGTCTTTCTTTACTTTTGTTGATTTGAAGTCTATTAGGTTTGAAGTCTATGTTATCTAATATAATGGCTATACTAGCTTCCATTTAGTTTCCATTTTTATGAAATATTGCTTTCCATCTCATTACCTTGAGTATAAATGAGTCCTTATGGGTTAGATGTGTTTCCTGGTGACAAACACATCTGGGTTGCATTTTTTTAACCATTCAATAAGCCTATGTTTCCCTAGTAGTGAATTCAATCCAATTACACTTATTAAAAAAATTGATAAACATAGTGTTGAATAGAGCTTTATTGTTTTATATTACCTCTTGAGTAATTGTGGTATCTGGGCTATTTATTTATTTATTAAATCATAGGTGTGTACATTAATGCAATTGTGGGATACAATGTACTGGTTTTATATACAATTTGAAATATTTTCATCAAAGAGGTTAACATAGCCTTCACGGCATTTTTTTAGTTATTGTGTTAAGACATTGTATTCTACATTTTGTAAATTTTACATGTACCCTTGTAAAATGCACCATAGGTGTAGTCCCACAAATCACCCTCCCTCACCCTAGTTTTTCTATTTTTTTTTTTTATTAGTATTAGATCATAGCTGTGTACATTAATGTGATCATGGGGCACCATGCACTGGTTTTATAAACAGTTGACACATTTTCATCACACTGGTTAACATAGCATTCCTGGCATTTTCTTAGTTATTGTGTTAAGACAATCATGTTCTGCATTCACTAAGTTTCACATGTACCAGACTGTTTATTGCAGCCCAATTCACAATTACTAAGTCAT
>CAUYPK010096938.1:0-11905 GCA_963574355.1 Loris lydekkerianus
TCTTCTTAGTAAAGTATCCCAAGAATGGAAGAAAAAGTATCCAATGTACTCACCCCTACTATGAAACTAATTTAGGGTTTTCACATGAATGCTGTAACCCATTTGCAACCTAGGAATAGGGGGAAGGGGGAAAGGGAGGGGGGGAGGGGGGTGGAAGGAGGGGGATTGGTGAGAATACATTGGTGGTACATCTTACAATGGTATATGTGAAACTTAGTAAATGTAGAATGTAAATGTCTCAACACAGTAACTGTGAAATTGCCAGGAAGGCTATGTTAGCCAGTGTGATATAAATGTGTCAACCGGTCTGTGAAACTAGTGTATGATGCCCCATGATCATACCAATGTACATAGCTATGATTTAATAATAATAAAAAAAAAAAGAATTGGTAGAAGGGGTTTTGAAATGTGCAGTCATACATAGAACAAGCTTTATTGCAGACTTTTAGAATAGCATTTTTTTATATTTGTAGTTTAGACATGTTTTATTTCTGATCATAAGTGAAAAAAATATTAGGGATAGGAGGACTGGCTACACAGCTCATGTTCAATATTAGAAGTATCAGTGTTCTGTAGCCTGTAGAGTTGTTGGCTCCCAATTTAACTTCTGTCATTCAAATGATGTTTGTATTCATTGGCTGGTAGGATGACTTCTGAAGATTTGAATGCCAGGCCTTATTAAGTTACTGCCAAAACTTTACTCATAGACAATCTGGACTGGGACAATTGTTTCCCTAAGGGTTGCTCCTCAGTATTAGATATGTGGATGCAGGAGAAAAAAACAACTGATCTTGTAGATCAATAAATAGAATCAAATACAGCTGAATGACACCCTATCGGACAAATCTAGGCAACATTTCACTTAAATAAGCTCACATAGCTGCCTCTTTTTTACAAAGCCCATTTGTCAAAATGTGTGATCTGGATAAAATTTCCTTGATGCTCAAAATAGGGGAGGGAGATCGAAAGCCCAGGGTTACAAGTGGTGTTCCTGAAGATCTGTCTGTGGACCACCTACTCCAGGTTCACAGAGGTGTGTGTATTAAATATTCAGATTCTTAGGCCTTATTTACAACCAAGTAAAACTCTCTGAAGTAGGTGCCAAAACACACATTTTAATAAGTTCCTCACAATCTAGAATTCTAACCTAGAGGATTTTAATTTTAATTCAGTAGTCTTAATTTTTCTTTATTATTGTTCATTAGGATGTATTCTATAGAATGATTCAAAGTCATTGACTGTTTATTTCAAATGCAAGATGAGTCCTCAGGCACCCTTCCTGAATGGAAATCTGCTCAGTCCTTCCTGAATGGAAATATGATCAGTCACTCTTGGCCCCAGTGCAGTGGTCTGTTTTCATGTATTAAAGAAGAATAATTCCATTGAATAGAGACTTTAGATTTCAAACCCCATGTCTCTTTAAAATGAATAAATATTAGAATATGTAAGAATTCAGACACTTTTAAACAAATTTCATAGGGAGATCTTTTCATTGGGCTTATTGTTCATTAAGGCGGCACCTGTAGCTCACTGAGTAGGGCCCTGAACCCATATACTGAGGGTGGCAGGTTCAAAACCGGCCCCCGACACCTGTAGTCCCTGCTACTCGGGAGGCTGAGGCAAGAGAATTGCCTAAGCCCAGGAGTTGGAGGTTGCTGTGAGCTGTGTGATGCCACGGCACTCTACCCAGGGCGATAAAGTGAGACTCTGCCCCTACGAACAAACAAACAAACAAACAAACAAAAAAAAACACACACACACAACAAAAAAAGTATTCTAGACACTTTGGTATTGCCAATTTTAGCTATTTAGAGGTTAATTATTTATCTTTGAACAAATGCTATATGAGACTAGGATGGTGCAAAAAGATAATTGTAGAACAATGTTGCTCCGGCATATTAGCCATGTAGAACAGAAGAGGTCTAGGAAGCAGAGGGCTGAAATTCAGATTAGATTGAATCAGGGTCTGAACAGATCATGTAAAGCCAGAACATTCATTTCAGAAACTTCTAAACCTCACATACATTAATTTCTATCAATAAATATTTCAATAAATACCTACATCGTAGAAAGAAGAAAAAAAGAATAACTAAAGAAAGACCAATGGGCCACCCTTCTTATTTGAGACATGTTTTAGTTCTTAGAGTTAAACTGAACGTTTTAAAGTATTCTATTTGCCTTACTGTTTACCAAAAATGAAAAAAAAAATGCAATGCCAAAATATATTACTATCAAAATAAACAGAGAAAGTAAAAAGAAATTGAGTTAAATAAAATTTGAAAAATATGAAGTATTAACTAACTAGGATAATTTCATAATGCTAAGAGACAGGTGATACAATATAAAAGACTCTAAAAGTGAGAAAAATAAAGTAGAAAACAAGATAAAAAGGATAAAATCACTTATAAATATTTATAGTTATTTTTTAAAGGATCAGAAATAAAAAGCTTAAAATAACAAAATTAATATGTAGGAACATAAGAACCATATGGATCAAAAGAAAAATCTAAATGGTACATATGAGAAAGTAGAAACTTTAACACTCTTGAGAACTGAAAACAGTCTTTTAGAATGAAGTGGCTGAAAATCTTCAGAAAAGCTATTTTCTTGGCCTCTGTCTTAGTACCTTCAGTTTGCTATTAAAAAATAACATAAACTAGGTGGCTTATAGTTCTGGAACCCAGAGAAGCTTAAGATCAAAGTATCAGAAGATTTTGTGTCTGGTGGGGAACTACTTTCTGGCCCAAGACTGAGGCTTCTTTCTTTGTGCTGATGTGGTAGAAGGGGTCAGGGCCCTCTTTTATAACTGGACTAATCCCATTCATGAAAACAGAACCCTCATGACCTAATCATCTCCTGGAATTTTATATCCTGTAATATTATATGGTTAGTATATTATAACATCTTGCTCGAATACCATAGTTTGAGTTAATTTTAAAATAATTCATCTAGTCTTCATATACTTTGTTTACTTTGGCAAATATGAAATCATTGCCATATTTTCAGACATACTCTGAGGCATTACTTCAGCTTGTTCATTAGTGCCCAATACATGAAGTGGTACAGATATTATTTTTTGTCTAAGAAAAATTCATGTTACTTTGCTTCTTTCTGCCCTTGTGCTTTTTACTGTGTATTTAAAGAACAGTAAAATAGTAGTATCCTGCATGGCAAGTTAATTTATCAAGCTTATTGTACAGTAAAATATAAGGTCATATTTTTTGATGTTTACTAGTTACAAAAATATGTTAATGGCACATAATTGCACATCTCCTCACAGCACACTTCAGCATCTTAAATGAAGCAATAGCACTCTAAGAGCATTTCATACTGTGGAGAGGCCATTTCTTCTTAAAAGGAAGTTTGATATAAATTTTATTTCACAAAAGGATTTCACCAGAAAATATGGCATACTGAAATGGGAAAAATACAGCTTTTTGCTCTCTCTCAATACATCATTAATGTCAGCTGTTTAAAAATGAATGTATCTGAGCCAGTTTGCAGCATGTTTTATGGTTGCAAAAAGTGTTTAGTGTAGGTATAAGTCAGGATATGATTTGTTCCTAACACCAGATGCTGCCTGTGATGTTTTTTGGAAAGGGTATAATGAAGGAAAGCTGCTGCCTAGATTCTATTCATTAGGCCTTTCTTTTTGTTCAGGTCACAGTTCAAGACCTTCTGACTGCCTCTTCTGCTCTGATCCAAGGGTTATCGTGTCTGATGGACAGCAAGTTTTCTACCTTAGCATCACTTAGCCTGATGACTTTTACAGTTTGCTAATGTAGCATTTTTTTTTTAGTAGAATATGAGTGGATGGAAGAGTTCATTAAGTAATTTGCTTTCTGAGATTAATTCAATGCAAGAAGAACACTAAAGGTTTCCTGTCACTTGTCAACTTATCTATGAAATGAACTAGAGAAGTGATACATTTAAAAGTGAATACCTTCAACTTTTTAAGTCTGAAGACTTGTACTATAAAACTGCTAAAAATCAAGACCAGGAGATTTTGGATGTGAAAGCCAGTCAAATATGATGAAAGTGAAAGAGTCAAGATCAACCACAAAAGCTGGGAGGGATTAAGGATAGCAATAGTTCACAGTGACAAATTTGCATACAGCTAAAAATTGTCATTTCTGTAATAGACATTGCAGTCAAATCTGAACATTCTGCTCACTAGTTTAAGACTTAACTACTTCATAAAGGAGGTCAACCCGGAGTGTCTGGCAGCACAGATTATTCCCCTTAGCTTTACCCTCCCAAATAGGAAAACGCGGCTACTCTGATCAACTGGAAACTCATTTTCTTTGCTCAGTTATAAGGTTTGTGCTGTTATCTTTCATTGGATCAGCCTAAGTAGATTTCCAAAATATATTCATAATATGTTTTTGTTCACACTTCCTTTATTTTTGTTTATTTCTAACATTGTCACCTATTAGATAATTTAATGTTGTCATAAAAATATTCACTACTTTCTTAGACCTTAGTGAACTTGATTTAAAAAGCATAAAACTTAAATCAAACTGATAATACCTCCACATATGAGAGCTAAAACTACAAAACTCTTGAAAGAAAATATAGAAGTGTATATTTGCTACTGTTTTGGGCAATCATCTCTTAGGTATGATACCAAAAGCATAAGCAACAAGATAAAAAAATGGATTCATTGGACTTCAGAAAAATTAAAAGTTTTTAATAGTATAACTGTATGGAATACAATATGGAGATCCTTCAAAAAATTTAAAACAAAACCACCATATGATACACCAATCTTATTACTGAGTATGTATTCAGAAGACATAGCATTGGCTTATTGAAAAGACGTCTGCACTCCCATGCTTATGACAAAATTATTCACAATAGCCAAGACAGGAGCAAACTAAATGTCCAACATTTAGATGAATAAAGAATATGTGGCATATATACACAATGGACTATACTATTCAGAATTAAAGTAGGAGAACATTTTGTCATTTGTGACAACATAGATGAACCTGGTGGATACTATATTAAGTGAGATATTCTAGACACAGAAGGACAAATCCTGCATGATCTCATTTGTATGTGGAATACAAAAAAGTTGAAATACTGGAATCAGGGAGTAAATGATAATTACCAGGAGCGGCAGGTGGAGAAATGTTAGTCAGAGAACACAAAATTTCAGTTAGACAGAATAAGTTCAATAGATCTACATTGCACCATGATGACCACTATTAACAACAATATATTGTGTACTTAGAAATTTCTTAGAGAGTAAGTTGTGTTTTCACCATGAAAAAATAAGTATGTGAGATAATGGTGAATACTTGGATTTAGCCATTCCACAATGTAAACATGTGTGAAAACTTCATGGTATACACTATAAATATATATAATTTTTATTTGTTAATTAAAAATTTGGCTGCTAAAATTGATCCCATTAAGAAAGTAAAATGATAATCCATTGGAATAAAATATTTGCAAGTCACATGTCTGATAAGAGACTAGTACTGGGCAGTGCCTGTGGCTCAACAGAGTAGGGCGCCGCCTGTGGCTCAAAGGACCATATATTGGATATGGCGGGTTCAAACCCAGCCCTGGCAAAAAAAAAAAAAAAAAAGAGAGAGAGAGAGACTAGTACCAAGAATATACAAATAATTCTCATAACTTGATGATGGAGAAGAAAAATGACCCATTTATAAAATAAGTTTATGCATCTGAATGCCTTTTCTCCAAAGATATACTTATGGACAATAAGCACATGAAAATATGTTTGAAATAATTAGATGTTAAGAAATGCTAATTTAAACTGTAATGAGATATAATTCTCTACTCACTAGAATGGCTACTGTAATGAAGATAGGTAATAACATGTATTGACATGACTGTCAATGAATGAGAAACTGGAATCATACATACATTACTGATGAGTATGGAAAAGATGGAGCTGCTTTGGAAAACAGTCTGGCAATTCTTCAAAATGTTGAATGTACAGTTGCCACATGACCCAACATTACTATCTTGATATAACCTAAGAGAGCTGAAAGAATGTTCTCATACACTCACACACACACACACACACACACACACACACAATGTACAGAAATGTTCATAATAAAATTACTTACAATAGCTCCAAATTTAAAACAACTCTACTATTATCAAGTAATGAATGCATAAACAAAATATATTTTTATGCAATCTAATATTACTCAAGACAAAGCATTATGAAGTACTGACACATATTATGACACTGTTAAGCCTTTACAATGTTACACTAACTTAAACTAGTCACAAACTGGTAGGTATTGTGTAATGTCATTTGTATGTTATATCTAGAAAAAAATTACAGAGGCAAAAATTGAAGTAGTGGATATCCAGGTTCAGCAAATTTCTTTATGGAATAATAAAAATGTTATGAAATTCAATTATTGCATGTTGAACAACTCAGAGAATATACTATACACTTTAAATGGTGAGTTTTATGATATATGTATGGTATCTCAATAATGCTGTTTAAAAATTAGTATTAGCAACTAAAAAGGATATTGACCTTTACTGCTACTTAAAAATAACTGAGAATTTATAAATCAATCTACATCATTTGGTCAAAATCCATTGTTTGCTTATAATATCAATTTAGTTATTTAATTCTTCTAGCACATTTGTAAACAAGAGTTGGAATAAAATGAATTGAAATGAAATAGAATAGGAGAAGAAAAGTAAAGAAGTGGAAATAAAAGAAATAGAAAGAATTAGAATATAGTAAGCTATGTTTTATTGAGGCTGGTGATCAAACAAATGTGAAAAATGCTGATAAATATATAGAGAGATACTTAAGCAGGTAGATTGATAAATGGATTGATTGATTAATTGATTGACAGTATTAACCCTTCCTTTCTGCCACTTCCCCTCCCATTCACCTTTAAAATATCAGACTGTGTTTAAATGACCACTTACTCTATCCCTTTGCTCATTGCCATCAGTGAATAGGATTTTAACATTTAAAAAACACTAAAGGATGTGGAGAGAGATAGTATTATTCATCACAGTTCCCAAAGGGAAAACCTGGATTTTAACTAACGTTTATATAAATGACCACAGTTGTGCAAACCATTCCATTTTGGTAGAACATTGTATTGTCTTTGTTTTCATCTGTTTTTTGGGTGGCTTTGGTGTTCCTAAAAGTGTCATACATTTTAATCAAAATGATGCAGGTGCGTGCTTGGCTCCATCATCACTGCCTACTGTGTAGCATGTATTAAATTGTCAAATAACAGTTTACTATATCTGAGGGGTGTTTATCCTAATATTGAAGTATCTTCAATCAAAAGAAGCAGAATAAAATGATCATCTTTGCTACAGTACTCCTGCGACCCCATAGCCTGAAGAAGACACAGCATCACAGAAAATGGTACTGAAATTAGAGTTACCTATAATTGGGCTCTTCTCATTAATTCATAAACCAAGTAGAGTTTTATACAGTATATTTGAGAAAGAAGAAAAATATTCTCCATTAATCTGTTGATTAAAGAGGTCTTTCTTAAGATTAGGCTTTGCATAAGGGTATAAGTAAAGCCTAAAACTTCTCAGGGACTGGTTGTAAAGCTCCTAAGCACAACCTGAACACCTCACTTGGTACATTTAATGCCAAAAAGAGTCAGCGTGGAGACAAATAGGGAACCTGAGAATGATGAAGATGCAGAGGGTAGGAGAGATGTTTACAGACTATATCTAACCTGTGGTGCCCCCAAGCAATGCCATTATCATAAGAAAGAAACACATAGTCTGGATCCGGTGGCTCACACCTATAATCCCAGCACTGTGGGAGGCCATAGGCAGGAGGATTTCTTTTTTCTCCCCCCCCTCCTCCCCTCCCCCCCTCCCCCGGCTTTAAACTTCTAAACTTCTAGTGTCTTTTTTTTTTTTTTTTTTTTTCATTTCACTAGAAATCTTTATTCTTTTTTATGGCTATATAATATCCCTTTATATATGCCACTTTTTAATTATTATTAAATCATAGCTGCGTACATTGATATGATCATGGGGCATCATACACTAGCTTCATAGACCATTTGACACATTTTCATCCCAATAGTATCTCAAGAATGGAAGAAAAAGTACCCAATGTACTCAGCCTTACTATGAAACTAATTTAGGGCTTTCACATGAAAGCTATAACCCAGTTACAGCCTAAGAATAGGGGAAAGGAGGATTTCTTAAGCTCAGGAGTTTGAGACCATCCTGAGGGAGACCCCGTCTCTACTAAAATTAGACAATATTAGCCAGGCCTTTAAAAATAGAAAAAGTAGATAGGCATTGCTCATGGTGAGTGCCTGTTGTCCCAGCTGCTTAGCAGACTGAATCAGGAAAAGCACTTAAGTTCAGAAGTTTGAGGTTACCGTGAGCTAGACTGATGCCCGGGTTACTCTAGCCTGGAGCAACAGCAAGACACTGTCTCAAAAAAAATCAAAAATAAAAATAAAAAATTAAAGAGAAACATGTAGACTGATAATTCAATCAAATGTAGATATATGGCTTCTTTTTTGTTCTTTTCAGCTTGGTAACTTTATTTGTTAAGATAATCATCAAATTTAAATGAACAAGAACCCAGTTAATCTGAAGGGTATTGGTTTTCCTTTTTATTAGAAAGCTTTAAGTGGAAAAACAAAATCCCTACCCTCATAATATTATGTAGGGATCCCTCAGCCACATGATTCATCAGATTTAATGATGAATGTTAATATATAATTTAATAAAAATATTTAAGAAATTGTAATTGAATGTTATTACTTGGAGATAATTCTCAGTTTAACACTATTTGTATACCTTTGCATCTTCCTGACATTTTTCTCTTGTTGCAGTTTCCCTTTCAAATCTTATTGTGGTCTTTACCCAATCACTGCCAAAATGTACTCTTTGGATATGCCAGATAATATGGAGAAATTGAAAGGAATCCAAACACAAAATCAACTCTGAGAACTAAGATGTTCAAAAAGAGAAGAAAAAATGATTACAGTGCTTCTAAAGAATTACACATATTGCATATGCCTAAAATAAGAGTTTCTTAGTTGTGGTGCTGTTGACATTTCAAACTAGCTGATTTGTTAATGTGGTGGAGGGGGGAGCTGTTCTGTATATTATAAAATGTTTAGCAAAAATTCTGGCTTCTATTCACTAAAACAAAGTAGCACCTCCTTCCATGTGACAATCAGCTTATTTTTGCTCCAGTTTCTGTCTTGAGAGAGTCTCCAGCCTATAGGGAATGGAGGGGATCCTAGGCAGAGCCCACTGGAATTCATAAGTAAAGAGGATGAAGCTGATAGTCCTGACAGATCAAGATATTTAGAGATTGCTGTACTGTATAGCTGAGAAGAGAGATATGCACATAGCAGAAGACATAGAAACCTTGGAGTTAGTGAATCAGCAAACTCAATAGATTAGAGTTGTGAGGAAAATCCATAGAGCAACCTAAGCAAAGGAAAAGAGTGAGCAGAGTGAGAAGTTGGAGGCTTGAGAGCAAATCAAAGATATAGGTCAAAAGAAAGGTCTAGAAATTTACTGAGATGGAAAAGTAGAGCAAGAAAAGAAAGCCAGCAGCTAGAAGCCAGCAGCTAGGCAAGTAGTTGGAGCAGAAGCCTAGAGATAAAGTCTGCAGAGTATTATGATAATTAGACCACTATCTGAAACTCGGAAAGAGTCTCAGATATTCTTTCCACTATCCTGGAAGTGAATTTGAAAGCCTGCCTGGGAAGCAGATGAATAAGATGACGGAATAGTGAGTATCTGAAAGGTTATGGTAGATCCTAACACTTAGCAAACTGATGAGTTGGAACCATTTACAGAATTAGCGGATGACCAAGATATAGAACATCTCTATGTTGCACCTTATGGAGTGATAAATGTTACAGCTATCAAGTCAACTCTTAGATCCAGCTCCCATTAGCATGCAGGGAACTCAATCATTTTGTGACTCTCTAACATGTTTGCTCTTTTTTAGACCTGGGACATTTTATTGCCCTGTCTGGTTATGGAAATGTTCCTGTCAACATGTCCAGTTTTCTCCACTTAATTCTATGTCTCTGAAGGTCAAGAACTTCATCTTCTTTGCATTTCCCATGCTGCCTTGAGAAATACTAAGTATTGAGATGATGCTCTGCTAACCTGTCTAGAATGAATAATGCATATCACCACTCCCCAGTTGTGGCTATCTGTTTTAAAAACTTACATGAAAGAATTGAGGGGTTTAGGAACACCTTTGATGGCATGCATTAGTGGAAGGTCATTTTTATGGTGCTAGAAATGGTATTAACTTTGTCACTTGTGTCTAATTTATTATGTAAATCCTACTGAATATAAAATTATATTAACTTAAATAACAAATTTAAATTAGGTGATTTAATGAGAAATTTCCATCTGCATATTTCATTTCAGCCACTGTTACTGTTTCCCAAACTATATATGAGGATATTCAGGTATACTGAGAAGCAAGAACTATGACATCATGGGCTTTCCCAATCAACTTAGCACCACTTTATGATGACAGAATAGAACCAGTGAAATTCTGTCACAAAAAATGGGGGGGGGATGAAAGAGAGAAGCAAGAAATGGGTGCTGTGTATGTGCATGTAAACATATGACATCTTTTATAATTTTATATATATTCAGGGACTAAATCTATTTTTCTAGCAGTCCACCACAAAGTTTCCAAGTATAATTAATACAGTGTCTCTTAAGCAAACACAAAAATATGTGGTTAAGATTATCTTGCATCTTGTCTTGAATTAATATTTGAATAGGACACATGTTGAAAATAGTTGGCAGAAATATCTGACTTTAGGCTAGGACTTCTAAGGTTTCATGAGAATAGAAAGTGATATAGTTGAGAGTAGAAAATTACAGTAATTTAAAGGTCAAAAAGTGTTATCCTCACAAGATTCCAATTTCAGTGTTCTCTGATAAACCAGGCAAAACTAATTCATAAATCATAAAATTAATCCAACATGGAGAAAAAGGACATGCCATTGAGTAAAATTAATTCTAAACAACAAAAGTTCTACAACTTTATTGATAATTTTGTTCTTTCTTTCCTCTCTGTAGGATAATATTTAGAAATAAACATATCCTATATCAAGCACACAAAGTGAATTCAGTGTGAGTTTAAAATGACTTGCTTTTCTTCCAGAGGCTTAAGGGACCTGGACTCCCCTGGGGCACACACAGAGTTGTTGGCTTGCTTGGAGTTAAAAATTCCACAGGCCTATTCTCTGAAGCTGTGCACCCTGTGAAACCTGAGATCAAAGGGCATGCCGCCCTTCCTCAGAGATAGGGCCAGAGGGTTGACCTATGTTAACAACATATTGTCAGAGGTCTATAGGTACTATGCCCTGAAGGAAAGACACAGTCATGACTTCATACTGAGTAAACTGAGCGAATGCTTGAAGATATTCTTCCATTAACTCTGTTCCCCTGTGGCTACTTTCTTCTTTGTGATCTTTATTTAGATACCTGCTCAGAAATTAGTCAGTATTTAGAAGAAGAAGTTTACTACAAAAGTGATTGTATTGATATGTTAACAAAATATTTCCTTTTAAGTTAATTTCAGATAGGTAAAATAAGATAATGATGAAACTAACAGATGATAGATTAAGTGTATACATGACTAGAAAAGTATAAAATCAAAACCCTGAATATAAGATTTTGGCTACACCCCATCCCATCTCATATAGTCTGTTTCTTGATTTAATAATTACAGGAGCGAGTTTACACCCATGGCAAAGCTGTTGTTCATTCGCATCTCCAGTCACGCAACACTCTCCTAAAAATGTTGATTCTCTTATTATGTATATGTTAAAATGGGATTTAAAAATATATGATAAAGGAGAGGCTTGAAAAAAGATGGCAGCCAAGTAACAGCTTCTGTGCAGCC